>VMKM01000812.1:0-233993 GCA_008360985.2 Macquaria ambigua
TCTCTCCCTCTGCCTTTCTGCACAAAACACCACCACCTTTTTTTCCTCCATCTTCCTCCCCTTCCCCCCTTTATTCTCCTCTTCTGAGGCTTAAACCTAATTATCTCCTGTTCTAGAGAAAGCACACACACACACACACACACACACACACACACACACACACACACACACACACTCACTCACACACGGTGGGAACAGCCTGTGGGAAGCAGTGCAGCCATGAGGGACGGACAGCGTTTGTTCTCCCTTCAGCCAGTCGCCTCCGATCATGTCAGCGTGGCACAAACACACACATACATTGTAAAAGAGAAAGCCAGAGATGAAGAAAAGGAGAAAGACAGAGAGTGAGAAGCTCTTTATGTTCTACACTCAGCCACTGACTGAATGGGTTTGAGGTTTCAATGCTTAAATCTTAACAGCAGAGCAATAGGACTCATTTGTTTCAGTGCTACCAAACTGTAATCAAAATAATTTGACAGAAATATTGAATGAATACAAGATTGGTTCATTTTCTGTGTACATTCATCAACACGGACAGCTGCCTTTAATAGGTTTAGAAAGTGTCACACCTCTGCAGCTTATAACACCCTCTCAAAACCCAGTGGATGATGTGATTGTGGTCAGGGTGAAAGGTTTTCACCTGACAGCACTGTTCCGTATGTACCATCATTTGCAACAGCTGTGAAATAATAATTTCTAGTAAATACTCCATGGAAAGTACTTCAGACAACTGATAATAACAACATAAAACCCCCACCTTTCAGTAACCAAGAAGCTAAACAAAATGCAAGAAACAACAGCCTTTTGATTTTAGATTGGAGGTAGACAAAATATTAGACCGGTCTGTCTAACGCAATAAAATGCAAAAGTACCGCAAAATATAAGCTTCCAAAGTGACTGTACACACAAAAAACAAACCACAGATCTGTGTTTTTACATACCATTTGGCAAACAATAATTTATTTTAAATAACACTGAACACAGCTACTTTTGGCAAAATACAAATGAAAAGCAGAATTGTCCATACATCTTGAGTCACTTCAGACATTTTAAACATCTACAAACAAGGATGATGAAATCATGATAGATCATTAGTTCTCCCCTGTTTGGGTAGAAATTAGTAAGTCTGTTATTAAACTACAAATCAACATTGTTGAGTGAGCAATAGAGGCCATCTCTATTGCTGTTATTCAGCGCCTGTAAACTGCATTTATCCAATCACGTCTCATGTTCACAGTTTATATAGTTTTATATGGGTTGTAGACTGTTAATGATTGAAAGAGAAATCGCCTGGAGATTTAATCAGGTATGAAAAGATGTCATGGTACGACTCCTCTGGCTATCAGGTGGCCTAGAGAAGTCAGGAAGACTCACTGTGCTGTGGTGTGTCAAAGTGCCTGGACCGCTCTGGAGCCAGAGGGATAAATATGTAATTTCCGAACACATTCAACGTAAACGCAAATGATGATGACATCATTAGGGTTATTTTTTTCAAACACTGGAGCGCTCCCTACAGAGCCATTATACAACTGTTTTTGCAGACTAAGTGGTCCTAAAACCACAATGAGTAAGCTAAACTTAATGTGTATCATCAAGTTTCCTTTTAAAAAATAACCAATTAATCATATGTTTTTCGAAATGACAACACCCACTAAACTAATATCAGTGCAAAGAAAGGCATATATAGTATATTAGTTAAAATATTTGTTTAGGAGTCTAACTCACACGAACAGCATATTTTATCCTCTCAACTCCACTCCTTCCCTAAGAATCATTTAAGCTGTTTTGCTGTTTTCAGTGTCTCATTGTTCTTGGTTGCTCCCCTGTAATCTCTATACCAATTAATAAATAATATAGATAACTAGCTAACCAAATTACTAACAATTTATCGAACAAACAAAAACGTTCAGTTTCAGTTTCCAGATTTAAAAGGAATTTCCGACTCTTATTTTCAGCTAGGCTCTAAGAGTACATAGCCAAAGGCAGAGCACCTCGAAATCTAGCCAAGTTAGGCTATGTTAGCTTTATTTACTGATCACTTAATCAACGACACACGCTATTCTAAAAAGGTAATGAGGCATGACAATTATAAACCGACAAAACTTTTCATTCTTTATCTACTATGAGCGGACATTATTTAAAATGTTGTTTTTTGGGGTGTTTAATTGCTTGTTCCGTAACAAATCATGCTAGCTATTACTTGCTAATGAGCTAACTAAAAAGTCTTAACCAGGAGTCATTCATTTCTTCCCTGGCACAATTGCACCCATCTCTGGAGTTTGCCCACAACTAACCCTTGAAGCAGAGCCCTTAAGGGCAGAGAGCAAACAACTCGCATATAATTTGAAAAGCACAAAGGACCCACCACTGGGTAGAACCTCTAATCCTTTTCCCCCCAGTTTTTCAGCAGCTGTACCAGGCAGTAGCTTCCTTGGTTCTGCTCAATTATATGAAAATATTACTACATTAAATGAGTTTTCTCACACACTCACACACAGAGTGAGCACTGCTGGAGAGGTCAGTTTGCCAGCTGGGCAGCAAGAGAACCTTTGCACACGTCTAAACACACACAGGCTCCATAAACAGATGGTGTCACACACAGCTCTATGCACGAGATAGAGATATGTTGCTCAGCCATGACCAAGTCCCTTGGGGTTGCTGGCCCAAATATTACGCTCATTGACAGGCGATCATGTACATATGTATAACACAAACGCACACCATCCAGTCATTCACATGTTTCTCCAGCAAAACCTTTTTCCTTCAGATTCCCCCATTTTATTCTTCCCTTCGTCATCCCTTCCCTTCCTTGTCTTACAGATGCATTTCTACATTAGACTGTGCTGCAGCTTCACACCTTGATAACTCACTTACCCACAATTGTAATCTACTCTCAGCCCTAGATCTCCCTATCGCTCTCTCTCTCTCAAACACACACACACGCCAAAATGCACGTGTGCTCCCCACAGAGATGTTATCAGTGCTTTGTCACGAATTACTGTCACTCAGCGATTGCATCCTCTCAGAAACCAATAATCGGTGTCAAAGGAGAGTTTTGGGAGACACAACATGCAGTGTCTGGTAAATGATTTCAGCCAAAGCACATTTTAAAAGTCACTTCCTTAAAGAAGCAACAGAAAAGACTCATAACCAGCAGTCTTTAAAGGTGGGCACAGTTGCAGTATTTTTCCACTGTATTGTACAGAGTGGTAACAGACTCCTTATTCCCTCGCAATGAGATCACATGCACAGCTGCGACACACACTGCAGCTCAATATACACACACCATAAAATCTAAATCTAAATCTAAATCTAATCCTCTCATCTCTGTCTCTCGCTCTCTCTCTGAAGAAAGCGCGCGCACACACACCCACACCCACACACAACTGGTCACTTGAGCATGCCCCAGATGTTCAAAGCACTGTAAAAAGAAAATGCAGTAAGGGCTTTCCACTCCTCTGATGCGGTTCCGGAAATAGCAGAGCGTCTCTGAACAGGAACGTAAAGGCTTCCCTAGCAGGGTGCTGTCCACCACTTGAAAAGCAGCCTCCCTCTCTATAATATCAGATGCCCTTTGTAAAGAAATACAAACACTAGTACATATTGTGAAAAATATTCATCCACTCAAGCAATTATGCCAGTTTGGAAGAAGTTTTTCTTGCAGTTTTGCCAACAGAAAGGTGGCCCTCCTGCATTTACAGTATTTGGCACAATGTCTGGCTGGTGTAAAGCTTCTCATTCATGGTGAGTACACCTTATAAAGAAGGCCCCTGAGAAGCATGCAGCGTGTATTAAATAAAACCTTGGAATTTTTTTTAACAATTAACACACGATGCTGTCTGCCAGATGCAGATTCATCAACTCGTGCTTTAGCATAAGCAAGAATAGCTTGTAGACTGTAATCAGACAACAGAAGCATGGAGGTGGCATGGCTGGAATGATTGAAAGAAGTGAGCGTGGTGTGAGCCAGCTGAAAGGAAACTGGCTCTCTTCCTGTCAAGAAATGCTGGAATATTCATTTAATAGTAGTAATCTCATACACCCATAATGTGTGTCTTTGGTATATAACAATAAGCAATAACCCTATGGTTCACCTCCTGTAATGTCTGCAATATTAGCACAATAGGCTTACACCTATATGGACTAACACAACCACCTATTAACATTCATTTGCATCACTCCAAGTCACAGAAATGTGTGATTTACAACAGTCCAGTGCGTTCAATGAATTCAGTTGCCCTAAAAGGTTATGGCCTACTATATATATTCAATGAACCCAGTGGGAGCATTGGTCAGTCAGTGTGCAGAATGTGCTGTGCTGCTGGAAGGACCCTTAACAGCTGAGAAACAGGCTCATCTGGATCCACTGAATCATGTCCTCATGTGATATGTCACTATACGACCACAGCCAAAGCCTATTATCGGCTCAAACGCACTTGGCCATCTATAAAATGACGCAGCAGAGGAGATTGAAGAAAAACCACATGTCATGACTGGATTACAGATAAAATGGGGGGGGGCAACCTTAAAAACAGAAACTATAGTAAATCCTGTAGCTATATTATAGGATTATTGCAGTGATATAGTAAATACATAAATACTACTAAAGTATGATACGTTTGCAAGGAACTCTGCACTAAGCCCTACAGATCCCTATAGGAGTATTATAAGGACATTATAATGATACCATAGGAGAAAAAAAAAGGAGACAGCTTTAATGAAGTCACTAAACTCACTGCTAAGTACTACAGGTACAAGTTACGTCCCTACAGGAGTCAAACAGGAGTACTGTGGTGGTATTTTATCTGAGCTATATTGGACTGACCCCTGGTTAGTAAGTAGGCCTTCATAGACACAGCCAACAGGCTACGTGGTATTTACATAAAGGTATTACAGGCCACAGCTGATGGTGCCATAAGAAAAAGTAGCTCTTTAATATTTTGGGTTAAAATAATATTAGGAAATGAATGCAATTAATGATTATTAATGACAATAATTTCTCAGTTAACGGTCTATAAAATGCCAGTTACAATCTCCTGAAGTCCAGGGTGACGTCTTAAAATGTCCGATTAATGGATTAATTGTTTCCGCTCTATAAATATAGTATTATACATTAGCCCCGTAGAAACACAGAAGTAGGATCTGGTCATTAAAACTCACCGTTTAAGTCCCGAAGAGAGTAGTAGTCACTTGTGTGGGAATATTAACAGACATTTTTTGTTAAGCTAGGTGGAAAATATTGAATCTCTTCCTGTCTACACAATCTAACCACTATATAGCTTTTAATACAAATCCTACAGTGTGTACCATTTCAGCAGCATTACAGTGGACAGCAGACGCACAAGTGTGTGATTGGAGGTTACCTCTGCATCTGAGATCACAGAATCATTGGCGTGAAGGAGGAAATCAAGGTAGATCTGAAGCGGTCTTATCCTGCCCACAGGTATTCATATCCCACAACTACATGATATCAATTAAAGATTGCCCCTGTCCAAAACCCCTTTACTAATACAAAAACCAAGTGAGTTTAAATTGATGTTAACATAATTACTTAAAGTTGCTCCAGGATTTACTTTAACCAAGTCTGGTGACATGGCCACACCTCGAATCTAAACCATTAAACTAATGCAAGCTTATGCAGGAAAGCAACCATTTCAAACCAGTTCAACAAATGCTATTGCTATTATCATTGGACTGAAGTGAAGTGCATGTAACATATTTTATAACAGCCCTTATAATATGATGTAGCAACCCCATGCATACACAGCAGTACAGTAAATCACTGCACCTACATTATTTTAATGTCAACAGTCATACTTTCCGAAGAAGGAAACATGACACAAAATCAAGGTGCTATCAAGCTAGAGCTACAGACTCATTCTGTGTGAGAGAGACGGAGAGAAAGAGTGAGAGAGGGACACACGTACACACTATAGGGTTATTAGACCGTGCTTATTGGAGACTTACTTCATCTGTTTGACGATGGTGCTTTTCCCTGACTCTCCAGCCCCTGAGGGATAAGAGACAAGAAGAAAATGTAAACAGGGTGTATGTGTGCGTGTGCGTGTGAGAGAGCAAGATGGAGACAGAGTGAGAGGGAGGAGGGGGTGGGAGAAAGAGAGAGAGAGAGAGAGAGAGAGAGTGCAAGAAAGGGAGAATCAGCCTCTTAAAAACCTAAGTGAATAAGAACAGCAGCAGCAGGGTGGAGATAGAAAAAGATGGAGAAAGTGGCTGCACCCTTTCTTCCTCAACATCCTTTTTTTTAGTCCCTCCCTCCATCCTCCACCTTTTAACTTACTCAAATAGATTAAACACTTACTGGCTACTTTCTTTCCCACAAAGAATCAATGAATCAATCTCACACCCAAAACCAATGAACCAACACTGCCTGCCTGCGCTTGGCCCTCCATTGCAGCATACTGCCATTTTTTTTTTGGCACCCATCTGCAGAGTTCCCACCTTTTACCTAGGTGCTGACTGATCCTGCAGAATACTATTATACCCACCTGGCATATCTTTAATGGATAAAATCCTGTTCTAGCAAGTGGCTTCAAAGTGATGTAATAAGGCCAAATCGCGCAGGTATATTGGATTTTTGCTCATAACGTTGTTTTTTTAGCTGATATCATAGATGTTTTTTATTAATTTCCACCACTATTTCAGTGACGATCATGTCTTACCAAAACGCCCAGCACCCCCCACCACCACCACCACCACCACCCCCCCCCCTTTCATCCCACTCCCAAGCGTTTCACGTCTCTGCTGTGGCTCTACAGGCCCTACGGCAGGGGAATTGAACCGGCGTCTCTTACCGAGCAGCAGCAGTTTAACATCTTTGGCCGCGGTGAGACCGTCCTCCTTGAGGTTTTTCTCGATGGCTTTGCTCCGGTCCAGAGCCGCCCTCTCCTCTGCGCTCAGTGTACATCCCATGGTTAGAGAACACAGCTTGAGAGCGTTACCGATTCCGGGATCCACGGCAGAAAAGGCAGTGAAACGGTGGATTCAATGAAACGTGTGCGTGGAAACAACGCTGGTTGCAAATCCTTTTCTCTCTCTCTCTCTCTCTCTCTCTCTTCCTTGGTTAATTTACCTCCGTTTCTGTGCTATGCCTTCGATCCCTCTATGATCCTTGTGTGTCTTTCTTTCGCTCTCTGGGCAGCTCCCTCTCGCTCGCTCTCAAGCCGCGGACACGGCACCGTTAAAGCATTTAAATCAAGGATCCACTCGGTTTGATCCACAGCGCGAAAACAACACGATGTAGCCACCGCAGTTGTCTGTTTCTCAAGCGTGTTTCTCGGTGGTGGTCTGTCCGTCCGTCCGTCCGTCCTCCGTCTCTCTTCTGTGTTTCTGTCGGTAAATCACGGTAACGGTTCTCTTGTTCTCCACTCGTCGATAGTTTGTGTTACTGGGCGGCGGTGAGCAGCGCTCGCATCGTTTGGTTCCAGCACGGCGGCTCACAGTGGACCTTCCTCCGTTTGGCTCCTCCGGGGCGGCGGCGGGGACTCGCTCTGTAACGCTACTGCCTCCCGGTAGCTCCGGTAGGGACTCGGGTCGATCGTTAGTTCATTCGTTCGATTGCAGGTTGGTGACGTCAGAGCGGTGAAGGAGCGAGAGAGAGGGAGAGAGAGGAAGAGCTTCCACACTCCCAGTGGCGCAGCCTGGTGGTGCTTTACAGCATATGTTGAACAGAGAGAACATCAATATAAAACGCAGCTGCAACAAAACTGCGAGTGTTCAAGAAATATTTTATGTAACTGATAATAACGTTCCTATCCAATGAGGTCAAGAGCCACAAAAAGTGAATTTGTAGGCTTTAGGTCAGCAAACATATCAGTCAAGCGCGTGAGCAGTGGCATTTCTGTCAGCGGATGGATATTGTGATCTAGATTAAATGTTATGCGGTCACAGGTGTGTATTTGACCTAGCCAGTTAGAGCTGAAGTGGACATGTAAGCACACTGTTCATCTTTAAAGATAGAGTAGTAAGTCTGATGACTTATGGCTATATTTTTAATAGTCTAATGTTACATCCATAAATATTAATGTTTTATCCATAAACGAAAATGTTCAGAGCTCGAAGGTTCATTATTGGCCTTGGAAACTGTTCTACAATAAAGGTCCACTTCCTGGAAATTTTCCAGGGCTTTCAGCCACATCAGGTGGCATTGTAGAGCTGATGGAGTTTGCTCAGTTGCCATGGAGATATGGAGGCGGTTCAGTTGTTGTCATGTGACTTAAGTACCTTATTTCGGTCAAATGATAACAGTTTACCTGCTAAACATCAACATGTAAGCATTAGCATAGCATATTTGCATGCTGGCGTTAGCATTTTGTACAGAGTTGCTGGCGGGGCTGTAGCATAGCATACTTCTTATTATTATGTTATTATTTTTCTATATATTTTATAAATAAGAATAAATGTGTTGCATACCGGTATGTTGACATGTCACAGTAGGACAGCACAGGTGTAGGCTACATAATAAAAGGAATGATGGCTGTATTTATTGACATTTCACTCACACTTGTATTATTATATTTCTACAGCTTTAAACCTGTATCATTGGAGATTCTGTCTTTAATTTTGTTTAGCATTAATTTCGGCTTGATGTCTTAGTATTCTCAATATTCCCAGACGACGTTTCTCTTTTATGTCTGCTAAATTGAGTTCAGTTGGCCAGGTTGTCTATAACCATCATAGACCTCTAGTCTGTTATAATACAACAATGATAACAAAGCTGATCTTATCCTCTATGTTATGTTATCTATGTTGCTTAGTTTAAGGCATTGCAGTATATTAAGGACAATTGTGTTATATAATGTCACAAATGTATGCATGAACATCATCTCATTCAATTAGAGACGCTGTGGGAGGCAGCTGTTCCATAATGTCCTTTGACTGAGTTGTCTGCAGTCCCTCTATCCATTTGACCCATCATATGTACAAAGGGAGCCCTTTAATCCCAGTGATAGTGTGGTTTGGGCAGTAATAAGGTGTCCATCATCATCATCATCAACAAAATGACTTAGAAAATAATATTCATTACATACAGTACACACCACAATGGGTTTATTGAATTGTCTCAACTGTGGTGGTGAATGAAGAAAATTAATGAATGAAAAAATGAATTCAAAGCTAACACAATGAAATCTGGAAATTACAAATTACATGGGATGATTTTTCAATTGTAACCAAGTGACACGGGCACATTATGCACCCCTGCTATGGGTGAACCTGTCATTACCTTGTTAATAATTTGGCCTTTTTCTTTGTGATCCATCCAGTGAATGCAGACTAATAATGTAATAATGTAATACTCAGTGCTACTCCAGAAGATGAGTACATCTAATGCTGCATTTGAATCTAAATCTAAAAATACTATCTTCAAATGTGTATGTAATGCCCTTATTGAGTCTCCCACCAACTGGCACCTTGATTATGACTTGGATCTTCTGCTACGAAACTTGACTTTAGTATGAAATTAATGAACAATGCAGATTATGAGTGTGTTTACCTACTTTGTAAAGGTGTTTTATCTGGTCATCAGATCCAATGTATGTCTATTGCTGTTTTTTTTTATTGACTTATTATGCAAAGCCTCAGAAAATAAATAAAAAAATTAAATCTCAGCAGTCTTTAGGCATAATGCAAAAACAACACTACAAATGTATTGGATTTCATGGATTTAAGGGAAGCAGTCTCTTAATGGCTACAGTAATGGCTAATGGTTGTTGGCCATATCTGGCGCCCAACTGACATTTGCATTCAAACTTGTAGGTTACTCGTTACATCTGTGGCATCACCAAAGATAAAATCTGCCAGCCAAAGAGCTTGTTTTCCACTGTAAAGTGTTCTGGTGCCTCTGTTATTGCCAGGCATGGCTTAGATCCATTAAGATCTTCGAACAAGGTAAAGCATTGTTTGTGGTCAGTTCATCTTTTGTTAATAATTTAAAACCTTAAGGATGAGGAATTCATTCATTTGACTCTATATACAGTACATTCAGTGGGGTAGTTCATTTTAAGTCAAAACAAAAAAAAAATTGTTTTAATCAGAAAATGTACAAAAGTTCCCCCTATTAGGATGTCAGATCTCTGTCATGTTCAGAAATCTGTTGACTTCCTCAAACATGATTTGATTATTTGAATTAAATTCTCCAGTCACTCAAAACTGCATTGCATTTCTTTTTATACTACTGTATATTCTCTCATATAACATTGCCATGGTTTTACTGCAAACAATATTACAAATATCTATTTTCATCAAATAACAACAAATTGCGGCCACGTCAGTTTGGGCTCAGTTTCTGGTGGCTGATGTGTTAAAATCGTCTTGGTTAACGTTTTGGCAAGGGTTACACTTAGTTTAATACAAACAAAGATGCCCCAGTTGAGTCACTGGCCAAAATCTTTCATACATTTAGTAACAAAAAAGACCATTAATTTAGCTTTTATTTAGTCATTTAGCTGCTTTTAGTTCATTGTTTTGGTTTTCTGGCCCACACATAGTCTGTAGGGTTTAGTATCAGGGCTCTCATCTGCCCCCGCATATGAAACCCTATAGGCAGCTGTTTCCTGCAAACACACTCACACAAGCTGAGTGTATGCTGCTCTGCCCAGCATGAAACAGCAGTGAGCCAAAGTGAACAAGTGACTGGCGCAGGAAGTCGAGCATTTGCTAACTGGCTCAGTAGCCACATCCTGGTGTGTTTAAAAGGAAGATTATGTTGCAACAAAGATAGAACTTGGGGAGGAGGGGGGACGGACATACATACATTCAAATTGTCATTGTAAAACCTGCATATCCAGGATATTTGAGGAAAAGCATGTTACCTATTTGTAAAGTTCATTACAACATGTAAATATCAGAGAGGTATGGTTGTTATTGTCTTATCTATGTTAGCACAACATTCTGCATAATTCAGAGTCATCCAAAATAACCTCTTGCTTGTCAGACTGTCTACACCAGCTGACCTCCAGTCTGACGGCTGACAGTCCAGTTTAAGAGTCTACAGCCAGGGTTGCAGCTCTGTGAGGCTGTACTGGCACAGTGGTGCTTTGAGATAAATGTCACATCAGCATGTTATCATGCTCACAATGATAATGCTAGCATGTTGATGTTTAGCAGGTATAATGTACACATTGTTCACCATCTTAGTTTATTTGCATGTATTAGCATATTAGCACTAAATAGAAAGTACAAATACCTGCAAAGCTAATGTCATTAGCTTTGCAGGTATTTGGTCATAAACCAAAGTATAGGATAAACTGAAATATTGAACTGATGATGGAGGTTGATGAAAAGTCAAAAGTAATCATGAATGACCCTGAATCTCTGTACCAAATGTCACGGCAATACATCCAGTAGTTGTCGAGATTTTTTAACAAAAAAACTGTCAACCTCACAGTGGTGCTAGAGGCAAAGTTAGATGATCACCAAAGTCTTTAGAGTTCATCCACAAGGGACCTTGAATTTCTGAAGCAAATTTCATAGCAATCTATCCAATGGTTTTCAAGGTTTTCACTCTAAACCACAAATGTCAACCTCATGGTGGCGCTAGAGGAATAGTCAGGGGATCACCAAAGTCAGTAGGATTCATTCTCTGGGGACCATGAATGTCTGTACAAGATTTCAAGGCAATCCATCCAGTAATTGTTGAGATATGGACCAAAGTGGTGGACCAACCGACATTGCCATCCATGGAGCCATGCCGCTCAGAAACAGGAGCAATGACAACAACAATTTAACCCATTTGTATCTCAGCTGCCTATTCAGGGTGAGCAGTATCAGCTGACAGGAGCTGACAACCCATTTTGAACATAGGTTGTTTTTGTCTTAAGGAACAAATCTATGTTCAAGATGTTCTCAGACACACTTTAAGGTACTTTCAACATTAAGCATTCTTAAGACCTGACTTTAAGTAAGTTAAGTTAAATTATGATGCAGTAAAGAAGCTCCTAAAATGTAAGAAGCTCAATTTATTTTTTGCAGAATAAAATGATTTTAAATAGCTTATTCTGCATGTGGAGCATTCGTGAGCTCAGTCGTGATCTGCACTATATACATGGAATATTGTGAGTGGTTTTTATCTACAGTATGTAGCATATGCCATATTCACGGATATTTGAGAGGCATTGTTGCAGTTGGAGCACCTTCTTTCTCCCTTTCCTTCCTTTATCACATCTGGTCAGTCCGTTAACAAACACAGGCTGTGGTTTCTGTTACACAAGCAACACGAGAACACATACGCACACACACACACACACACACACACACACACAATCAACACTGATGTGATGCAAGTCTTCCTAGCAGAGTTTAAGAACTATGCTATTGCCTCAGACTCGGGGGTGGGATCCAGTAATTGAGGACACAAAACTGAAGAAACTGAAACAGTATTCTGCAATACATGAAATGAGGAATCTATGCTGGCAGCATTCAGTTTTTTGATAACATTTTACCGTTTAACCCTTTTCTGCCAAGGGAATCTAAAAGTAGCATAGCATGGCATGTTAGTACATTACAACCATCCTGATTTACATACATTCATCATTACATACAAACTACGTCACTAATGATTATACCAGCATGGACAAAAGTGCAACCAAAAATGTGTGAGCAAAAGTATATTTCAGTTTAAGTTATTAAATTGCAATTGTTAGCATGTCCGGCTAACTATCTTACTACCTAACCGAGCATTACTTCTAAGCCAAGAAGCACATCATTAACTAACTACATTAGTTTGTGGGGTTACAGGTTAAAGCCCCATTCACGACCAACACAACTATATGGAAGATGGTTACCTTTGCCAAACACATCGGTTAATGTTAAAGTTGAAAATAGCCTGAAAATACAAGTAAGTAAGCAGTCAAACGGAGATTATGTTCCTGATCTACTAAACTAGGACTAACTAGCGCTACACTGCAACACAAGAACAATGTTATTTCTTTATTTCCACGTCCTCTATGTGGATCATCTACTGGTGAGGATGCTGACTTTTTACCAGGGACCTGTTAGCTTTAGCCTCAGTCCTTTGTATGTAGCCATCAAGTCCATATTTAAGAACGCTTTTAAAGGATTATGTTTAAAACGAGTCAGCTGGAAACAATAAAAAGTCAGCCAGACAGCAGTTCAACCTTTTCAACCAACTCATTGAGCTAACATTAGCTTAATTAGCTAGCTAGATACAAATCCACCCCTGACAGTAAGTCCAGACTGCCAAATGGACGATTGCCAGTTGGAAAGGAGAAAACTGCTTTTTGTCTACCTCTGTCTGAAATCAAGGACCCATCATCACTAAGAATCAAAAAATTCCATGGGTTATATTTCTAATAAAAAGTTCAGTTTATAGAACACCTACATCTTCTTTTCTAAGAAAAAGCACAGAGGCTGCGGCCTGATGTACCCAGTGAAAAGAAGAGTGTGGGACGAGGGCTAACTGGAGGTGTCAGGATGTAATTTGCACTCCTCAGTCTGCTGCTTTCAAATAAACACGGTTAAAGATGGAAAGAGCTGGATTAAATAAGGGCAGGCTGATGTGAGGGAGAAAAAGACAGGCCTAAAGAAGAAGCATTGAGAAAAAAAAAAAAAAAAAGGGAATGGAGCAGTGTGGAGGCAGGAAGACATCCTAATGCTCTTAATGATGACATCTTATACACTGCAGAACTGAGTAAATCAACTAAACAGTAAAGAGAAGGGAAGGGAAGTGAGAGAAGTACTGAAAAATTCCCCACAACATAAAGCAATGTTATATTGATTCAACAAAGCAAGGAGAAGTGCACTGAGACAGACAGGGACAATAAGGACAACAGTCAGGTCAACATTATATTGAAACAGGATAAAGTTTCATTACATGCTTGTAATATTAGGTTTACTTACAGTGAAGCACACATTACAGGCTGGGACCAACAAACAATGGATAAAAGTCCTGTTGCCTGTGAGATGAGGATTTCCAATATGTTGCTATCCCTTGTCCATAAGGCCTAGGATCAAACAGCCCTACTGAAATTAGCTTGAACAAGATACTGAATCCCTACCATCTCCAGGGACATTTCTCTGATGCTGAGCTTGACCTCTGACCTCATTATGTCAGGGGCAGAATGAAAAGATCAAAAGATTATCACAAGAACAACATCCACCACAAAGATTTGGCCTGGATTCCTGCTACATATGTAAGACATGCTCAACATGTTGCCAGCATATTGTTTTACAAATCTATACTGCCCATTACAGCTGTCTTTTCTTCTCCTCCTCTTCTTCTTCTACTTCTTAAGATTCAGCTATGTACCTCATAGCTACCCCTAATCACCATGGAAATGTATAAAAGGTTTAAGGAAATAGTTCAACATTTTGGGGAAACTGCTCATTTACTTTCTTGACAAGAGTTAGATAAGAAGATCAATGCCACTCTCATGTCTGTAGGATAAATATGAAGTGACAGCCAGCAGCTGGTTAGCTTAGCTTAGCATAAAGACTGAAAACAGGCAGAAACAGCAAAACAAAATCCACCTACCAGCACATTTATAGCTCAACATGAGGTTGCCAGGAAACAAGCAGCGACTCCAGTACTGCTACCCACCGAGAAATAGTCCCACACATAACCCCTCCGTAAAACTGCAACTTGTCGTTTTTACACATAGGTTTTTATACGAATCAAACAAATGAGATGTGACGTGTTAATAATCAGATTTAGTGGTGATTATGTTACCATTAGACAGATCTGAGCTAGCGTTTCCAGTCTTCATGGTAAGCTAAGTTAACCATTTCCCTCCTTCATATTTAAAGTCTGTGTATTTCTGTCTCAGTACTGCAGTACTCAGGACGAGCTAAATGGATGTTTAGCTAGAATGTGTGCAATGTGTATGTGCCTAGGTTTAGAAATTGGTAGTGCGAGGTGCTGTGAACTGATTTGATTGAACTGAAAAAACCTAATCCACTGGCCATACATCTGATTATTGTGTGTGCCCGTGTGGGTGTGTGTGTTGCTATGTTGCTCTAGCAGTGGGGGCTCATTTGGTTTTAATGCTCCTAAAAATCTTTATAGCACAAGGATTATCATTTCATTTCCAAGCTATATTGAATATTTGTAAAATGTAATCCCACAATTGCATTAATGAAATGATGTCAGTGAGATCTGTACCCTGTTTCAGGGCAAACCATTTGTATTAAACAAAATAATAAAAGTAAAATAAACAAAAATATCCATAGTAAAAGAAGATAACTTCTTTCACATAGAGCCATTTCATCATAAAGGCCAAACAGTCACAGTAGAAGAAGACACTGTTATCACTCATCTTAAAATTGAGTTTCATTGTATTTTATACAAAATGACCAGATTCACCCTTTCATGATAACCTAAACAGGTTTTCTTGGCATTACGGTATACCTGGTTATGAAAGCAATTAATTTTACAGACTGTTCAAGAGATATATAGTAATTGCTTTCTGCTGGCAGTGGCAGTATGAAAAATGGCCACAACACGTACAGCTGTGGTAACAATCTAAGTACCTTTTGTTGCAGTGGCTCAGTTCTGTAAATGTGTTGGTGATAAAACATGGATAGATTTGAATTATCTGTGCTCTGTTACAATCAGGAGAGATTAATTAAAAAGGGGGCTTGAAGAATTATTAGGAAATACATTTATTTCTTATAATATCCTCCTGATGATGGTGAAGAACAGGTGTATATGAAGATCTGGATGGATGTGATGTGGAGCTTCTGATGAGCTCACTGGAAGGACCCACAGACAGCTGGTTGTGATCAAACTGGAGGTGACTGGGGTGAAGGTGGGCCACATCAATCTGACACTGAAATAACAGCTGAAAGCAGTGGAGAAAGGAACAGTTTTAAAGTCTGACAGCAACAAGATTATTGGCTCACAGAGATTGTGGTAAAATCTGATCTGCTCTGGGTGACTTGTAATCCTCTGACTTTTCATCTAGCGCCACCACTATGTCTACTTAACATTAGCATGTTAGCATTATCATTGTCTTGTTTCCAAACTTAAGTGTCAGCTAGGGCTACGGTGTAAAAAGACACTAAAAAACCTACAGTAAAAATGTGCAGTAAATGGTTTTCTTTCTGTTATATCTAGTTATTGTGTGTGTGTTAAATAGTTAAATATTACAACAGCAATAATTACAGGTGTTAAGGTTAGAGATCGAAACTTCTGGTTGTATGTTGATGTTGAGGGATGGATGGATAAAGTTCAGTTCCTGAAAACTTCCTGATCAGTGAGTATTCTCACGATGACTGTAGCCATCATCCCCAACTTGGGCAGCAATGTTGGCTTTGAAATCACAAGATGCTGAGCAAGAGCAAAATCTCACTCCTCTCTCCACAAAGGTGTTTTTTTTTAGAAACAGTCGCAGTTATTGCAGCGGTAAACAATCAAACGAAGCACCAAAGCCCTGACTGATCTGGGGTCACCGCACTGCGTGGGCCTTCAAAAACAACACGCCTACTCCTGCTTCCTGAGTGAAGCCTGGACAGTTTGGAAAGTTGTGGAGCTATTACAAACATTTCTTTAAATAACACCAAATTTATCGGACATGAAGTTGTGATGTACTTGTCTTTGCCTACCACACAACCACTGCTGTGTTCTGCTTTTGTTTGGGGTTACGTAAGAAATACAATAATATTGATTATGCAATATGTATTGCTTCTGCAGCTATTAATGATGGGTATTATTACCTGTTAATTTTATGTAGTTAATCCTTTTGTGTGTGGGGTATTAGGTGTGTGGGTTTGGAAATGATTGTTTATTTTGTTTCTACCAGTGCTGCTTGTCAAAACAAACACCTCTGTGTAATAACATTTTGAGAAAAAGCAGTGAGATATGTTTCCCTGTTTCACATTAAACAGATTTTACTTCAATTACAACATTGTATGTTCACTTTACTGTAACTTATTAACAAACATCCTGCTGTGAATTCATTTTTCATTTTCAGAAAAGGTTTTCTCACGTGACCATGGCTTAACCTATTGTTACCCTTAGATGGTTTATGTTTCATGTCTAAACTTAATTGAAACAAAAAGGGCCATCTTTAATGTGCTATGCTTCAATCAGCACGGGATTAAAGTGTTCACAGTTTAATTGTGTACGGGCTGCAGCTTGGCAGCCAGGGAGCCGTGTAGTCTAGGCTGCAGCCCACATGGAATATTAGCATTAGCTATCATAAAAACACCACTAGGGAGCGCCTTGAGGGACGTTTTTCTTAAAGCTGGAGTGCGGAACTGTTGTCTCCTCCTTCTGGCAGTGAGAGTAATTGCACAAACACTGTCGATGCGTGCTTATGACAGATACCTACAGGGGAGCCCGCACAAATTTCCACAGTTCCAAGAGAATAATCCATTATTTAGTAAATGTAATAGCTACATAGCCTACTCCAAATATTTTATAATGACCAACCTGTCCAAGAGCAGTAAGGCCACACCCTGTCTGCTCTCAGTCCCTGCTCTTCTTTCAGCGCTCTCGAGGAAAAGCTACACCAGTGGTTATCTGCGTTTGTCCTCGCGTCAGTTGCTTTCTTTCTTTGACTGTAATCCTTCCTCTCAACGCTGACTTTCTTTTTTATCTGGAGCATCAGAAACATTTCTTGGACGCTTAGGTTTTTCCTCCACACTCCTAGTTGCTGTAGCTACTCCGTTGCTACAGTTGCTCCCTTCAGCTCTGACAAACCAGAGCCATGTAGAGAGATTTGAAGTCTATCATGTGACAATCAAGCGTTTTTAACCTCTGTTGGTGAGACTCTCTCTCTCTACATGGCTCTGGTTTTGCTACCGGTGCGCCAGCGCGGGAATGTTGCAACACACACCAGATTTAAAAACTCCGGTATACTGCGAAATACAGAGATTTACCTGGCGGTGATAGGCTTAATCAGCATTGTGTGAACTCATCTGGCAACAGCTGGAATGTAACGGACGTTCATTTATATGTAAAAGTCCCGCACTCAAACCCTAAGAGGCACAAATGTTTAAGAAGGAGAGACATAACTTCAAGGGAGATAAAGAAAAAGAGAAACGTAGGCTATGCTATAGCCATGACCAAGTACATGAAAGGAAATTTGTGTTATCCTGTAGACTTTGAACATGCAGTTGTGGCAGCGTAAAGATATTCCAGCAAGAAAGATACTGAAACCATAAAATCCTATTTTTAAAAAAAGTGGTGGACAAAAGCCAGAGCCCTCATGTAAACATTTATTGCTCAAAGCTTCGGCAGTATGAGCCTAAGGCTAACATGGCTTTTTACCTCCAGCGAGCTCAGTAAAACCTTTTAGATATACCTGTATATAGTAATACCTGGATCAAAGTGAGGAGTGTATGTTAGTATATGTTCTGCAAAAATGTACATGTATTATATTGAATCTACTGTGGTTTTAATCCCATATATTTAATCTTGATCTTGAAGGAATTTGTGCAGCAACTGGTACATACTGCAAGCTCAAGGCTATACACACACACACACACACACACACACACACACACACACAGACAGCAGCGATGTTTTCTCCAAATATGGTGACCACCAATTACTGCAGAGACAGAGCTGAACCATGCAGGCACTTTAGCCTTTATGTAGGACATCCCTGTCATCTGCAGACCTCTCACTACCAACCTATAGACATGACCCAGACTGCCAAATATAAACACAAGCAGCCTGAAGTCATATACAAGCTGCGAGACAGCGACAGCTAAAGGCTGGGACTCACTAAAACACAAAGTAAAATACACACACACATACACAAACCCCCAAAAGGCACTGAAGCATGCGCCCGTGGAGTGTAATCCCTCCTAATCCGCACAAACAGCAAACAGTCAATGGGTGATGATGAGTAAGTGTGATCACAAGTGTGTGTGTGTGTACTTTCTGTGTTATTGTGAGGACCATCTTGACTTAAGGAGAAGAAAATTAAAGATATTATGGGGTCACTCATGTTTAACTGTACAGCTCAAGTTCAAACAAATGCAATTCAAAGTGATTTTGCAGAGTAAATAAGAAAATGAAGAGTGTATACATGCAGGAGAAGAGGAGAAGAACACAGTATGACATAAAATTACCTATGATACATCACAATATCTTTATACTGAATATATACTGTTCAAATAATTTTTTAAAAGCAGAAATCAGATCGCGTAAGATTTCCTCTCCAAATGAGGGGTGGGGTTCATGGCACAGTACATATTGCATTTTTCTTTTAAATAAAAATGTCAATATTAAAATTCTATTTATTTAAAAGAAATCACAAGAAAACATTGACTATAATCCATCCTTTACCTATTAAAACTTCTTTTCCTGCTCAGGGTGCCAGGGTACAGCCTGGACAGGTCTGTCACAGGGCTAAAACACACATGCATAAACAGAGAAACACATTGACACCTATGGGCAATCTAGAGCTTCCAGTTCACCTAACCTTTAGACTGTTGGAGGAAACCGGAGCGCCCGAAGGAAACTATGGGCTTGTGTTATTTTCAAGGATATGTTCTGTCATATAAGATTTGACCATGTCAGCGATTCATACTGTGAGCTCTTTTTCAAAGGCATTAAGTCAGGCTTCATGATCCAAAGCGATGGTGAAACCACTTATTTCCAGCTATACGTGAAAACAGTGAATGTTGCTAAAACTCTACAGAGTGAAATTTACTGTACATTGGAATGACACAGCTCAGTGTATACATTCAGGAGTTGTGGCATTTAATATCTCAGTCTTTTGTAAGAAAATATGAATCATCACTGATTCCATGTCCCAGTTTTGTTTGACGTCAGTGACTGACGCTGGCAGCTAGCTTGCATTCTCACAACTCGAGCACGGCTATAAAAAGACATTTTGCATGAAAAATGCGCAAGAGCTTCAACCCTGACGGCCTGGTGACATCATCAGCGCTACCACTACCACTAAACCTGACTTTTTTTCCCAAGAACATTCGTAGCTCACATCTTGCCGTTGTGTTCGCTGTGGTTCATTTTCACAGCTATTAGGCAAAAATTAAGAAAGGGTGGAAAAAATAAACCTAAAAAAATAAACAGAACAGAAACTGTTTAAGATAAACAGAAAACTCAATAAAGGAGACATCTGCCAAAACACTCGTGGAGCCACTTCAAGCTGCAAATGTTTTAGGAAAAGCAGCTCAAAGGGTTTTCAGTCTCTCTTAGAACAGTTGTGATACTTCATCTCTAAAGATGCAGTATCTTCCTGTGAAGCGACTCTTTGTATCTCCATTCAGTCCTCCCTGCTTTTTTAAGTGATTAAATATACAGGGATGTTTCTTCGATTTCCTCTTTTTTTTTATCGCCTGTGCAGAACCTTGTCCCTACTCTGTGTTGTAAGGCTGTGGCACCTGCAGTTGAAGTGCTTCAGCTCGGTGCTGCTGGTAGCTATGAATAAAAGACGCCTCGTTCTGTTGTAGTCTGGTCCTGCATCTGCTGCTTAAGTGATCTCTGAGGACCCCTGGCTGGTATTTGGGGAAGAAAGAGAAAAGAAGGAGAAAGAAGGAGCATGTGTGACATGACATTTCACCTCGGTATGTGCAGGAAAACACCTGAATGTAAGGAATCTGAATGTATGTGTGTGAATTCATGAGTTTTACAGAGTGTGGGCCATGATCTGACCTGATGCATGTTTGTGTGTATTTGTGTATTTGTGTGTGTGTGTCTGGTGCAGTCGGGGGGTTTGCAGGGAGGGGTTAAACTCCAGAGTGATGCTCCATGGAGCGCGATGAGAGGAGAGGTACTCAGGGACAACACAAGCCATTCCAAATAGCACTCAGTCTGAATAATGCAGCAGTATGGAGGGAGGGAGAGAGAGAGGGACGAAGAGGAAGAGGAGGAGGAGGAGGAGGTGAAGAGAAGAAGAAGAAGAAGAGGAAGAACTAGAGGAGAGGGTGTAAGATAGATTGTGTGGTGAGTGAGGTGCAAAAGAGTTGCAGAATGAAGCGAGCGCAGTGGGGAGGAGATAAGAGAGGAAATAAGGTGCAGGATGAAGGGAGAGGAAGAAATGGAGATGGGGAGGACGGCTCATTCACAATGCCACAGAAGAAGTGGAGAAGTGGAGGAAGAGGATGGTAGAGGGGGCAGGAGAAGATGAAAAGGCACAGAAAACAGAGTGGAGATGGATGTGGAGGCAAGAAGAATAAAGAGAGCAATTTGTACTTAAGGGTATAAGACAGCAGGAGAAAGGAAAAGAGGAGATGAGTAGGGAGGGATGAACAGTAGAGAGGAGAGGACAAAGGAGAGAGAGATACAAAACATTTTTTTAAAAAGAGCTTGCTTTCTGAAAGCTAAAAAGTTGTTTTTCTAAAGGTCTAACAATAACTCTTCATATACAGCCCTGCTTTCCTATTGGTGGAGGTGAAACTATTGATGAGAAAATATCACTGTGTGCACTTCGCAAGAAACTACAGTTATTAACACTGCAAGTTTCTATGACGCAGTATAAACAATTAAAAAGAACAGAAGAACAGAAGCGGAGGCTGTAGCACAATGCAACACTGACTGAAGATTACTGGAATCTTACAAAAGACAAAAAATGAAAGACAAGAAATGACATACATGTATGTTTTTTTAATTTAAATTGTGAAACATTGTTAAGCAATTCTTGGATTTAAATTCCTGTCAAAATTAATCACACTCATAAACCTAAATACTTTTAGAAAGCTTTCATAATAGTGTGTTATTGATCAGTAATAAGTCATAAGAAACCACTCATCCACTGTTTTCAGTGTTTCAAATGTTGAATTGTTGAACACTTCTCTAATCAGTATTTTTAATATTAAAGTCCAACTGAAGTCACATTTAGTCATCCTTTTTGCAGTCAAAATAATGTCAATGTGTTTTTAAAATGTATTGTTAATATTTTTTATTATTAAAAGGAGGAAAAAAGGTCCTCGGGGAAATATCAGAAATGCTCCTTTTCGCCTCAGTCGGCTGGAGGGACGTGTCGGTGTTTGAGTGACAGCAGCTGGTGGGCTGCCAGAGTGTCGGTGTTTACAGAGTAGATACAGTATGTATGATGTAGCAGAGATTAAAAAATGCTATTTAATTTCAATTGGACGTGAAGTTTCCCTCAGCTCAACTGAGCCTTTTAGTGCCTTTCAGCTCGTTGTTTTGGTTTTTGCAAATTTACTTACATTACTGTCACTCTCACTGCTTTCATCAACATAATTTCCAGACGTAGTAGGCAGAAAAAAACAAAACCCACTGTATGCTACCTGCCCAGCACCAAATGGCAGACGGACAATATTAGCGGCTAGCTGGTGAACATAGCGGAGCATTTAGCAGCTAGAGAGTGTGTGTCATGTGTATTTGTTACAGTTTCTTGATCAAGACTCTGAACATATACTGACTCACTCATAGTATCATTATATCAGATCATTTTCAGCTAAATGTCATAAATGTTGACGACATAAAAGTCAGATATGCGGGTGAAAAACTGCAACTACAACACAAAGAAAAGTAAGAGAAATCAATTACATAAAATGCTTGTGTAAGACAAGGAGATTCTAAGACATAACAACTTTTAAAAACTTTTAAAAACCTAAACTGCTCAGCTATGATGTCCCCAAATCTCAAACAGCAAACCTTAGACAACATAGCATCTTCCAGGTCACACTACTAAAATATTTGCCACACTGCTGCTGAACAGACTCAAACAGCTCCAACAAACGAGTTCAATTTGAAATATTTAGGTGCTGGAAAAAAACAAAGGTTTTGTTTTGTGAATCATCCAGTGAGGCGGACATGAATGGCATAATTTTAGGATTAATAAAAGGCTGCTAAGAGCAGTAAATATAAACAGCAGCAATAATGACAGCTAATGGGGCTAACGTCGTGAAAGGTTGCTTTAATAAAAACATTCAACAGCAGCAGTGATTACGACAAAAGGATTAGAAACATTAAAAACAAGACAAATGACTGAAGTCCAAATTTAGAAAATTCACTGGTTCATTTGTACATTTTAAAAGAACAATAAAAGAAAGAAAAGTGTCATTTTTCACAGCGATATTCAGTATAATCTCATCCTGCTTCATACCTGACTGCAACTGTGACGTGCCAGTAATCAGAGAGAGCAACATTTTCTTCCTCTGACATCATTGTTGTAAGAAAAATGTAGACAGTGATTTCACCACTAACACTCTCAGGTTGATGGCTGGTTAAAAGGGCCGAAATCTAATTTGGAGGTTTCACAAATGGAATATGTGCTACATCAGAGGCGTAACTGGAGAGGAGTGCAGCTCAAGCACCATGAAACAAGGAGAAGACGAAAAGAACCTGAGAGATACACAAGTGGAGAGGAGAGATAATGATATTTACAGCAGCTATACTTCCCGTCTGTGTGTCTGTGTGCTTTTGTGTATAGTACACACACATAAAAGCCCTTAAAATGTGTTGGATCACACAGTATAATTCTATATATAAGTCTAATTTATAAGATTTTGAAATGAATGCCATCTTCAAAGCACTATCTTTGTAATGTTGGGGGGGTTGGCACATCCAAACCATATTGCCACTTTTGTTTCATATTTTGGGGAGAGGAAGGTTTGTTCTAAAAATACACTAGAAGGTGTCTGTGTATGTTTTGTGTTTTTTGACTCATGAACTGCACGGTGACAGGATATTACAGCAGGGGCAGATTTCTGGTAAGAAATCAAAGTGACAACACAACCAGATGGAACTGTGGCACAACACAGATGTGTAAATGACTGTTCACAACAACCACGCTGTCATAACTGCCAATCAGAGGCTGGCCACAGTCATTGGTTTGCAAATCACAAGTACAGCTGCAACGATTAGTCCATTAATCAATAAGCCGATCGAAAGAAAATCAGTTGTCAACTATTTTGATAATCGATTCATCGTTTCAGTCATTTTTCAGGCAAAAATGTCAAACATTTGCTGGTTCCAGCTTCTTAAA
This sequence comes from Macquaria ambigua, assembly GCA_008360985.2. Classification (NCBI taxonomy): domain Eukaryota; kingdom Metazoa; phylum Chordata; class Actinopteri; order Centrarchiformes; family Percichthyidae; genus Macquaria; species Macquaria ambigua. Next base: position 23,907 of record VMKM01000812.1, read on the forward strand.
CGTGATGATTTGCTGCTTTTCTGTGTCATGTATGGCAGTAAATGAAGAGTCTTTGGGTTTTGGACTGTTGGTCGGACAAAAGAAGCAATTTGAAGACGTCACTTTGGGCTCCTTTTCACATTTTTTTTGACATTTTATAGACTAAATGATTAAACAATTAATCGATCAATAAAGAAAAAATAATTGGCATATTAATCAATAATGAAAATAATTGGTAGTTGCAGCCCTAGTCACAAGTAAGTCTCAAGTCTTTGAAGTCAAGACCTTCTAACTCTCTCTCGTTTCAATACAGGAACCACCAGGGGCTCTATCCAAGTCAGAATACTCCAAAAGACGGCTCCCCTACTCAGAGTCTCGACACCCCCAGTTCCCTTCCGTCTTCCCACCACCAGCTGACACCAGTCCATCATCCAACTCCTCTATCCATCTGTCCACGACCCTGATTCCTCCCCTCATCCTCCAAACCCCCATCCCTTCCTCCCTCATCCCTCCCTCAAGACCCTTAGTCCATTCATCCTACATCATCTTGGCTCTCCTCCATCCATATTATGCAATAAACTACTCTAAATCTATATCTTTATTAGTTAGTCGTTATTATTAGTCTTTGTTAGTGAAATTAGTATTGCTTTTAAAGATAGCTTCACATTTTTTCAAAACTCAAATACTCATATAAACATTGAAAGCGCTGTTGGCAGCTTCATTTGTTCCTTGTGTTTATTCTGGCTGCAGAGAGATCCCTTCTTTTTGTGTGTGCAAAAATTAGTTTCAATGTTTAGCTGAAGCTAATATGAGTTAGACAAATCAAGTGGGTATCTTCCAATGTTACACTCCTTTTAGGAGTCACATACATTTAAAGGAGGAACAATTCAATGTACATATGGGCATGTAAGTATTGTTTTAAGATAGACTTGAAATGTGAACTCATCCTTTGAAAGTAAAATGATCAGATGTGCCTTGGTGTGTTATTTCTGTGACGCAGTTACAATTATTTGTCATTTCTGAGCTGAAGGTTTTAAATGTTGCCATTTGTTTTTCCATCAGAAAGTGATAAACCAACGCATGATCTATTGTCTGACTGCTGGTCTGTGCTGCTTTTCTTCGAGCTTGTCCCACATGATTGGCTGATGTCTGATTGGTTCAAAGTACATCTGTTGTCAGGAAAGTGAAGAGTTGATGCTTTTTTCTAATCTTTGGGCTTGGGCAGGACATCAAGTCGGTCCAATTGAAGTCACAAGTCATTGGTGTTAAAGTCAAAATCGAGTTGTCTTTTTGTGTTTCGTTTTTCAAGTCAAGTCTGAAATTTACCGATTCATGTCTTGTCTGACTTGAGTCCAAGTCATGTAACTTGAATCCAGACTTCTGCAGTCAATGTAATGGCCACTCCAGAGGATCAGTGAGGATACCTCAAAGTACGCCCATGTCTATATGAATTCTGGAACACTTTCTCTGTTTCACTCTCTCTCTCTCCCTCACACATTTGATACTTTTATTTATATTTAAACACAATGCATACATACTTGGAAATCCAGGAAGCCTAGTGCACGTTGCCTTGCACACACACACACACACACACACACACACATACTTGAGTACTTGATAATCTCTTACACACTGCAACACACTGTGAAAATGAAAAGGAAGCAGGGTGGAATGTAGTGGAAATTCACACTTGCACTACAAGGTAAGAGCAAGAGCTTTGGATTTCCATTACAGAACTGCACTACCATGGCTCATACACCTTTTTACATTTTCACTACAGTATTTCAAACGACACAGCCACTTTATTCCTGTGTTTATGCTCTACACATGCAATACTTTACAGATATAGGAAAAATATTTTACATAAAAAATGTCAAATATTTACCTGTTCAAATTTCATAAGCACAATCATCAACAGGTAAAATGCTCCTTTTATCCCACAAGTGAGACATTTGTGCTCACAAGTTCAAAGAAAGAGTAACTTAACACCAGCTGAAAATCTTGTTTTTGCTGACCTCCAGTGGATGAACTTCTCACCTTTCTGAAGTGATGTAGAAGTGTACCCCAGGCAGTGTCAGTACACTGTGACATCACTGTCGGGCGTGGTTACAGGTGCAACAGAGCACACTTCTGAACATACCCAGCATCAAGATGCAACAGACTTGAAATTTTCAACCAGAGAGAGCAGCTTTTTTTTGCCTGGTATTAAGTTACTCTTAAGCCAAACTTGAGATGATCCTATTGATCTGGTTGCTACAGCTATCAGACAGGGCTAACCTGACAATGTAGCATGTTAGCACGAATCTCACAAGAGATTTATGTTACCAACAGATTGTCTTTTCACACAAAGTGACACTGTACCATACCTTGCCACCTTTGCTAAATATATCTTTGCAATGCACTGATATCTGGAAACTATGTAAATGAGCATTGTTAAAGGACCACAATTGCAGGTCTATCTAATCCAGGACACGCTACTGTCCAGGTTGGCAGCTTCTAAATTGCTGGTTATCTGTGCCATGTGGAGGACAAAAGATAACTGGCATTCCTAAATGAAAAGCATGTTTTGTGAAGCCATTTTCCCCCAAGACATTGTGTGCTGGTTATTACAGATGACCCCACCTCAGCCTCTGTTGTATGTTCTCAGACATCATGTGAAGATAATAACTCTTTTTGTATAGTTCTACTGAAAAAAATGTTTTTACATTTACATTAGCGTTTAAAGCAACAGCAATGTAAGTCAAATGAAAAATGCAATTAAAGGAATAAAAGAATGACAGAGAGGGAAAACAAAACAGACAAAGCAAACCAGAAGACAGACAGACACAGATACATAATGTACCATTCAGAATGAGACAGTGTTGGACAGTCTCTGACTGAGCTGATGAAAGGGTGTTGGAGATCTCTTCTAGGTGCTGGAGGTATAAGAATAAAACTGTTTTCTGAAGTAGCTCTCATCTGTGCAGCACTTCATAATGTGTCTGTTACATGTGGATGCTACAGACATATTAGAGACAATCTTCAGCCTGAGAATCCACCTTCTCTATCTGACCTGTCAGCCTGTCAGTACATTTACAAATCTGTCCCATTGATGCTGCAGTGCAGACCTGTCAGTGCAAATCAATACATTATTCAGACATACTGTATGACCATAAATATATTTGGAATAAATGTGTTTTTTATATTGTCTCTGATATGAAATATCATTGTCTCAGTCATGAATTGCTGCATTCTGATTGGGTATTACTTATGGTGCTTAATTTTTGGATATTTACTGTATCAGGGATATTTTGAGTAATAATTTAGAAAGACAGAAGTGAACAGAAGCTACCACATTGCAGTTTTTTTTTACAGTTATACATAAAATACATAGATCTATAAAACTAAGCTAGATGGAATCATAGAAATCTGTTCTTATGTTGAAAAAATGTTGCTGCTAAACAATAATTTAACGTCTGTCTAATCTTTCTTGAAAAACACCCTGTTTTTCCACTGGTTTTAAAGGACAGAAGGTCCTCTGTTTCCATCGGTCAGTTTAAATCTGTTGATTTACAAATAAAAACATTTATTAGGGGTTCCACAAGGGCCAATTCTTGGACCACTACTTTTTAATTTATACATGTTCCCACTTGGCAACATTATAAGGAAACATATATAATAAATCATAATGGGCCAGAAGCTGAAATTTTGTAGTCTCACAATTAAATTGTTCTCAACGCTACCACTACCACTAAGTGTTACTTGAGTTTTTATACTTGAAACTTGCTCCTGTTTCACAAAAACTTGCCATAACATAGTTGTTAAGCTGTCAAGCTTTCAAATGTAGTCATGATGACGGCAGATTTTTCATTTGTAGTAATTTTTGGAACAAAGGATCCTTAACTTCAGACAAATGTAGAAAAAAGCAGGCTTCTCATTTTTAGTCAGCGACTGTCTATTTTGATGGCTAAAATGACAACTGTTGTTTCTGTTTTTTATTAGCTGTAGCTATCTAGCTAGCTAACTAACTCAGTGAGTTGGTTGGAAACTTCAATACAGCAGGACAGAACATAACATTAAACTCTCATATAGCATCCTGGACCGGTGTTAGACCGCTTCCCACAGAGTGAATGTGTTGGTCCTAAATGGGGCTTTTTCTAACATAACCTGTAACCCCACATAACTGCATAGTTAGCTAATGATTCGGTAAAACAGGCTACTACTCTAGGTATCTACTGCCGGGCAGGCTAACATTAGCGGCTTACAAACACATCCATTTCTTACACTTCTGTTCTTGTATTTTTGATTTTGCAAAGGCAAAAAAAATACACACCACTCTCCAAACTCTTTGTATATTGAGTATTGCTCTTACTACAGCCCCATGCGAACCTCTTCAGCAAGTGGAGAAATCCAAAGCTCAACAGACCTGCTGTGCCCGGTTACAGTTGCTAAGCTGGATCAATGCTCACTATTTGGGTAAGAGGGTTTAGCTAATGGTCAATTGCATGCACAAGGACATGCATTTGCAAATAACAAAAGCACAACAATTCAAGCACTAATTCAAAGAAAGTAATCAAAATGTTTGAGTCTGCTTTCTTTCACTTTTATTTGTTTTATACATGGAATACATGTTCTGTTTCTTTGACTCTCTGTAACAATACACTTTAGTCTTTGCAAAAAACCATTTAAAACAATTCACATTTTCATAAGGTTGTGGCCCGCTTTCAAAAGCATCTAAGCACTAAGATTGCCTATGTGTCTTTATTGACAGCAGGTGTACTGTGTTGTAACAAGAGGGTCTTGCAGATTTTTTGTTAATATATGTTATATGTATGATATGATGATGGATTGTTGTCCGTGCATAGTGCAGAAGTGCTTTTGGGATGCCAGGCTTTGTTACACCAGAGATCTTTTCACTCAGTTAACAAAAATACTTCCTTATCTATTTGCAATCCTGACAAGCATAAATGTCATTTGAACACACATCCGTTCATTTCCAGTGTAAATGATTAAAATGGAAAACAGAATAAATTAAGAACACAACAGCAACTGAATGTATGTATTCATCACTCCTTGAAAAAAATCATTAACACTCATATTATCATGAGGAACAAGAATAAATGCTATGTCTAAAATGTACCGTATACTCTCAAATATCATACAACTGTGATTTTTAGTGCAATTTCACTTGTTATACACCACAGCTTGCTTTTTCTCCCTTCTCCTGAAGCATGCACTGAGAAGGAAGGTCTGTCACAAAAATGTTAACCTGTAGGGGGAAGTTTGCGTTAACCTTTTAATTTGGCAAATTTATAGTTTAAATATAATGTTTAGGTCAATCTACACAATATGAACACGTTCTTTCAGTTCTTTGAGATGGTCTTTCTTTTTTCTTTTTCTTTCAACTTTTGCAGAATCACACTGTGCCAAATCTAGATGCAAAGTTACAACATTATGAATTCAGTAGATATAATATTGATAATAAAAGAGTTAAATTAGTTGGAGTCATAATAATAATAAGTAGTAGTAGTAGTACACAAAACATCATTGAGAAAATGCAATGCTTTGCCCTTTTCAAAAAGCTAATGCAAATCGCTGCCCTGATTTTTAGCCTTGCTAGCAGCAGCGTATAGCTCTGACGATGGAGTTGCTGGTTGGCTGGTCGTTCACTTGGTTCAAGTCCTTTTGGTCTGACTTGGTGTGAAGAGCTAGCAGGACTTTTAGATTTCCATAGGGGACAAAATGTACAGGTATTCTGTGCAAAAAAAGTATTCCTGAAGCTGGATTTATAATTCCACAGGGGTTACGATGTAGCTACGCAGCTACGCACATAGCTGCCGTAGCCTCACCACAGGCTATGCTGTAGCTGATGTGCACCTCCTGAAAAATTTAACTACAAATTAGAGCTAGCAGGGCTTTTAGATTCACACAGGGGACAAAATGTACAGCTATCCTGTGCAAACACACATTCCTAAAGATATGTGTTGGGGGGTTAAAGCGTAGCTATGAAGCTATGCACAGAGCCGCCGTACTCTGGCCGTAGGCTACATTGTAGCTGGTGTTCGAATCCCGAAAACTATAACTTCAAGTTGAGGCTTTCGTCCGACTCACTGTAAAGCAGGGCTTTTAGACCTGCAGGCTAACATTGTCCTTCTGCAGTGCATCTTACTATGGTGCGTTCCAGTCCACCACTCACAGTTGCTGTTTCCTACATTCCTATGGTCATCCATGTATTGCAATTTTGTGAGTTCTCACAGTTCTGTACAGTATTGCACGATTCAACTCATCTCCTGGAAGTTTCCCAGAAGAATATTTAGCACTAACTTAACCTTTAAACTGTTGCCTGCAACCAGTGCTGAGGACTAATATTTTACATCAAATGGCATAAGAGTTATTGATTATTTTTAGTAATCCAGGGAATTAATATGCATTTCTTCAAGCAGGTATTCATGGTTCTATAACAGATTAAATTCTCAAGTAACCACCCCACCATACATTTGATGAAACGCAGTCAACCATAATGAAATCTTTTTAAAGACTGGCTCCTGGACAGTTGAGTATTCTTTTTTTTTTTTACAAAGTATGAAAAGCAGCATCCCACTGTCTTGATTGTTTATCAGGGTTTGTACGTTCTGTGCACACTCAAGTCTTAGGTCAACATGTGGCCTTTGTTTCCAAATGAAAACAGAAGTAACATTCAGAGACCTCATGTCTCCAAGACTTAATTTTGCTTTCGAGTTTTGGAAAACCCTGTTATTGAGGCCAGTATCTCTTTCAGACATGCATGTGTAGAACAACAAAGTGTTGGTCATCTACAAACAGAAAATAAATGACCTGTTGTCATAACTATAACTAGTGATACAGATTGTGCAAAAATGCAGTGGTGTTCATGGTTTTGTCAAATGAGAAGTCTATCTTTTAATAATTCCTTTAAACTTCACATTTAAATGGACAGAAGAGAAGTAACTCTACGTCTCTGGCTATATGTCAGGCCTGTGCAAAGACACATTAGATGGGTGCTTAAGAGTGCAAAACCTCCTATCATGATGTGCTTTAAAAAACTAAAGGTTTCTTAAGGGATTTTAGAGAACCCTTCACGTCAAGGAAGGTTAACTCCCCTCTGATCTATCTCAACACATTTATCATGATGTGAAATGCATGAAATATATGAGGAGCCCTTAAATTGTCTACACCCTTACACAGACTGAAAAAATTCATATAACTTGTAATATATACTATGCTACATTGCCCCCCAAGATGGTTTCTCACAGCCAAGTTTTCTCTTGGATACAAATACAGAATGTTTGTAATAAGGATAAAATGATAAAAATATTCATTTGTACATCCGTAATAGATTCTTTATACAGTAGGAAGAAAAAGTCACGTCCACAAGCACACAAAGACTAAAGTGCTGGAGCCAAGAATGCACTGCCTGCATCCAGCTGGCTTAATGTTGGAGTCTAGATATGATTATGTCATAACACACTTGTTTGTTTGGGTAACTATGAAAAACCAGTGTCTTTCCTCATGCGGGCAGTGGTCATGCCCACAAAGCTGGTAGTTCATAGGTCCACTGGCAGTCAGCTGACCAGGAGATATAAGGATACAGGCTTTTTCATTGCTGCATGTTGTAGGTACGTGAGTGTGAGTAAAGCCACGTGTAAGAAACAGCCTGGCAGGGCCGTGGGATCAAACTCATGCAAGGTGGAATAATGAGGGGAACAGCAGCTTCTGTGGCCTGAGGAGAGAAACAAGAAAAGATGACAGTCTGTCTGTGGGTACGCACAGCACCTCCATATGTAACTGTATTTTAATCAATAAAGATCAGTGAGGGTACAGTACAGTCATACAGTCAATAGCACAGTCATTCACGATCATACAGGCACAGATGAAGTTAAGTATCATTTAATTTTAAGGATAGGTCCAGCTGCCATTAGTTCTTTATAGAACGCTGATTGGTCCGAACCACTGTGGTTCGGCCACAAGCGCATAATCCTAACCCTGGCAAGATGGATTCTCGTGTGATCTCGCGTGATCTCGTGATTTCACAAACCCAGCTGCCTCGCAAGGTAAAGTCCTTGCTACATACCAAAAAGAATGTCCTAAGTGTAAATGAACTCCATACATGACTAATATCATGACTAATATGTGTGAAGTTCTTGTATTGTTCTGTGGCTTTTATTTTGTTATTTCCTTTAAAAACAAAGTACCTTATTTTGAAAGGACCTTAGATGACAAAGCGAAGGTGACCATATCAAAAGGCAACAGGAAAGGAAACAGAACGCTAACGATGGAGCTCACAGAGATTTGCAATAAATAAGGCTTTATGGGGAGAGTCTAATTTGAGTTTAGCTTCAGTTGCAATTGTCAATAAGGTACATGTAAAACATCCTTGTCTTGTAAGGATTTTGAGTCATTTTCATGTGTAAGGTTTTTTTGTTTACGTTTCTGTTTAGCTCTTACGTTGGTTTAACAAAACACAAATAAGCTGCATTAGACCATCAGTCAAGGCCGTCCTTTATTCGACTGGGATGTTACACTAAGTACAACCAAAGCTAATATGTGGCTTAGTTAGCCAAACTAAATGGGTAACTTTGTCCTGCAGTCGTGTTCAGGTTTATTGAAGGTATTTTGTCCTGGCAAACAAACCAAAGAGTGCCACATACAGGCTGGGGAAGTCAGAACGTATTTAAAGACTAATACATGTTGGATTTGGTGTTTTCATTGGATTTGGTGACATTAACAAAAATGTATAATATCCTTATCCTTAATAGTCTTATCCTTTGATGACTTATCCCTGTAAGATTGGTTTTTCCTCCAGCTGTTGAAATAATGACCACTTCACGAACAGATTAAGTCACAGGATTGTTACCTTCCACTTCAGAGAGGACAGTCCACAGCACAGATTAATCACTGTTCGTCACAGCCGGTAGCTGGAAAGGCCTCTGCTTCCTGGTTCTGGAACATGTACTGTAAAGGACAAAACACACACATTTAGTGCCTTAACCTCTAGCCCTTAATTTTATAACAAATATTAGAACATTTGTGCCTGTTCTATTTTTAACACCTGATCCTGGTACAGCGCTTGTTGCTAATATAGGAGTTGGGAGGACCCTGGTTGTGGTCATATGGCTAAGTGGCCATGGATGATTCAAAACCACAATGACTGAATGACTATTTTCTAAAAGCACATTAACACAAATTTGAATTTCTCCTTTCTTTTTACCCACCACATCCTCTTGCATTAAAGTGCTTCTGTTAAGCTACATAAATAAACAGTTCTCGCTGTGTGTATCAGCTCTGCAGTGCCTGGCGTCTCTGAAGGAAGTGTCAGGCAACAGAGAGGAAGACAAGGTGGAAGAGAAACAGCAGCAGTAATGAAGAAGCTGAGGATGAAGAGAGAGAGAGAGGGCACAAGCAGGGAACATGAGGAAGAAGTGGATTAAAGATAGAGTAATGAAAAAGAGGAACATCGCGATTTCTCTGTTGACCCAGGACTGTGAACTGAGAGAAAAGAAAGTAGTGATAGATATGACTATGACCTGTGAATGAACCACTTGAGAGGCAGAGCTAACAGGGCAAAGCCTGAGCATTGTGAAGGCAAGTCATTTCTTGCGTAACATTCATCGTATAATGTCAACCAGAGGAATGAGGAAGATGTAATGAGACTGGAATACATTCTGTGAAAGCATCAATGCTGGATCAATGATCTTCAAGTTGTGCAGCAGCTCCTAAAGATGGTTGCAGAATGTCTTTGGGTAAGTGGCACAGAACGTATGACAAATTACCCGAACACGGGGCAAACAAGGCACACACAGACTGTGACTGCAAGCGGGAAAAACCTGCAGCACTCTCTAATTACTGGGAGTCGTATTGACTGTCAGCTGCACAAACAAGACCAAACAGAGACAGAGGAGAAATGAGCTCTCTTTTAGATGAGATATTATACCACGCATCAAGAAATCTGCCTTTTAGAGGGATAACTACAGTTCTGGATGATGGATGATAATGACTTTTTCTAGGTACGCAAGAGCTGTTGATATGCTCTGATCCACTTTTAAAGAAGCACTTACAAAAAATGAGGCACAAAAAGGAAGACTTATCTCAACTCTGATACCAGATCTCAACAAAGTATGAGGAGGGGAGGGCTTTAATATCAGCTTCTTACATATAGCAAAATGTTCTACTGGTCAGATATACTATGATGAAGAAAAGGATAAATGAGAGACCCATGAACAGTTTTGGGAATTTTAAGACTTATGAAAAAGCAGGCAGTGAAATTGTTGTAAAAATCAAGAATCGTACCTTACATGACAGGGGTATGACCCTGCAGAAGGCAAGGGTATGATATCCAACAAGAACAACAGTCCTAGTATCTGATAAGTCACCCTTATCAGGGTATTTGTAACTAATGACTTTCTAATAGTTAATAAAACATTTACTAATGCTCTTTCCAGGTAGTGACACATCTCTCTGGCTGGTGTTTGTTCTCCACCAGCAGGACACTTGCTTTGTCATTTTAGCTTTGCAGTTCATCAGGCAGACCCTTCAATGGACCACTTGACCTCTGACCTTCTGGACAAGGTTTGCAGGCAACTTATTAACTATTTATTACATATAACATTTTACAACTGCAGACTTATTAGAAAGTAAAAAAAACTCATGGCCCTTTAATAATGACTTTATTAATATGTATAACTGTAGAATTGATGTTTATTACCCTTTATCATTGACTTGGGCATGGACATTTAGTCACATGCTTCATGTACATCATGATTTAATCGCTACGTCTGTTGCCATTGCACTTTGTCGCATTTTTTACCGCATCGATACACCAGCATTTCCACCTCAGCCAAGTGTCAAAACCTTTTTGCAATATTTCAATTTTTTTTTCGAATTCCCAGCGTTTTTTTATGCTAAAAAACAAACTTGTCTTGCTGTCGTTTCACATTTCTGTTTGTTGCCCAGAAATGTCAACATTCTTTTTCTGTTTTAATCTGCTATACAATCTATTGAGTTCCAGCAATGGACTATTGTTCTCCTCGCTGACTCTCAGACCACTCCAACCGTTGGTAACGTACTTGCTGTCTGTTAATGACCTCTTAAACAGCATCTTCTCTTCATGCAGTCAAACAAGTGAAGCAAGATTAGTCTGTAAAAATACAGAATTTTTAGCAATAAAAAGTTTGTATTGTACCGTGTCCTGAATCTAAGAGTCACATTGGACAATTTGATCTTCATCCTCAGCTGCAGAACTGACTCTTGTTGTGTTGTTTATATAGTTTTAACCACATTATATCTATGCAATCAGTGGATCAGACAGGCCTCTTTGTTGATGGCCTAAGGCTGGGTTCAGACCGACACTAATGCTGCATCAAAAAACGCACACCCTCATTTATTTCAGTAAGACCACTGTGTTGGCACATCAGGTGTCCCGACGCAGAGGGCTCTAGCAAAACACTGCAGTGTGTCTGCTAATCAAATACATGAAAGCACACATCCCTGGTAGATTACTGTGTAAGGTTAATGTTGTAATTCTGTTTACTTCACGGTTGTCAGAACTGAGGATAAAATGATTGCTGCCATGACAACTTGAATTACGTCTAATAGTAGTGTAAACACCCGACTCTGCAGTTCCCCTCAGCTCTACAGAGTGTTTAGCATCTAGGCTTCAAAAAGACCTTCAAATAGCCCTTACCCTTCTTTGATATTGTTGTTATAACCCTCTATTATCAATAAGCAATGTAATAAGTAAGGGTGCATCTTGGGATGATAACTAAGTAGTTTGAGCAGAGAAGCTGTCACACAGGTTGCATGATTACAGAAGCAGGTGGTTACTCCTGAGTAGGAAATCATTTTCCTCCAAGTTCTGTTCACGTGTTATCTATTTACAGTCGTCACACTAAACGACTTACTGATTTGAGGTTGGACTCCATCTCTGTGAAGTTCCACTCAGTGAGAGGCAGGCTTAAACTGAAGGGCTGCAGAGGGAGAGAGAGAAAAAATTGATTTATGGAAGAGTTCGACTCATTGGCCACTGTGTACTGTTTAAGCAGTGACAGATATAATTACCAGTTTGAAATTTCAACTATCTGAATCTATGTGCAGCTGAACAAGTTGTCTGTCAGTGTGTTTCTATATGTGTGTCTATGTACAGTACAGATCTACTGACATCCATAACAGCGCTGGTCCCAGCTTCTACAGTACTCTGCTGATGGGTCCTGAGCAGCAGCTGCTGCAGCTCCTCAAGGCTCATATCCACGTTCTCCACTGCATCTGAAACCTCCACTCTACACACACACACACACACACACACACACACACACATTAATATGTAAACACAGACGCACATGGTCATATACTCGCTACTTGCATCAGTGTGCAGTTTTGTGTCTGTGCAAACATCTGCGTGTACATTGCATTCTCTATGTGTGTGTCCACCTGTGATCTTGTGCGAGCACCTACCTGTCCAGGGCAGGTCTCTTACTCCTCCTCTCCACCATAGAGGCCACAGAGCCCCTCCCCTCCAGAACAGACTGGACCATTGCGACGGGGAGGACAGGAGGTTCTGAGGAGCACACCTCACAGGAGGAGGTCAACACTACGGCGTCTCCTCCCCCTACACTGCCTCCTTTCCCTCCTCCTCTCACTCCAGGACTCACAGGCTCCTCTTTGATGAGCATCATGCACTTCTCCCTGTTGGTAGAGTTGAACAATGTGAGTCAAAAGTAGTAGAAGATAGACAACACATTTTGAGAAGCTGTTTCATACTACACAATTGTCTACGATAAGTTTAATGATCTAATATCCATCTCTTTCACAATACTCTAGGAATTAAATGGTTGTTAGATGCTGCAATAGATGTAGAGCTGATGGCGGAGGTAGACTTTTACAAAGTGAAATAATAATGCTATATTGCATCACACACCTGGTCTCAGGCTGCATCTGGAGGGTCATGGTGGCCTGAGACATGTCAGTAACATCTGATATGATTGGTCCTCCTGTCAGCCCACTGGTAGAGCAAGAAGCAGTTTCACTGGATGGCTGAGGAAGAAGAGGAGAGGACTGTGAGAATGTGTGTTTGCTCTTGGTTGTCTTCTTCTCTAATATAAAACTCTCTTTTGCTAACATTCCTACTTTGGTCCCACTATGTTGCTCATTTAATATTAATAAAGTTGTTGTTAATGTAATATTACTGATTTAGGTAGGCCTATACTGCCCTACAAAATATGGTAAATACTTTTTTTTTTTTTTTTACCATATAAAACAATATATATGGCGCAGAAATGTAGTTCCATGAAAACAGCATATACAATTTGCAGTAACTACAAAATGGAGTTAAAAACCAAGTGAAACTGCAGTAACTCTAGCTGTGCAGTTACTGCATTCTGGTTTTGCAGTGCTGCACAGGCAGCAATAACTGTTCTGTGGCTTGATAATATCTGGGCTATAAAAACCCACCTTTGCACTCAGTGCACTCTCACAGAGAAAAAAAACAGCAAAAGCAAAAGAGACAAGTCAAAGCAAGCTGATGAGATAGCCACAAACTAGCCTCAGCTACAGCTAAATGTACTTGTTTTCCTCCTTAGCTCTTTCTCAATTTTGATGAACCACCATCTTGTTGGTAATTCAGGTTAACAGCCACCATAACTGAATGAGGCAGTAGCTAAATCTAGTTTTCAATGAAGAAAAAAAAAACAAAAAAACAAACAACTAAACTAATTTGGCTAGCTAGCCTAGCTTGGTAGAGTAGCAGTAATTGCCATCTCAGCTTCTGACTCTGGTGGAATTCATATTATTTGGTGTGGTTAAGCTAGTTTTAAATCACACATTTATATGTAGTAAATAGTACACAGACACATAGCAAACAGAGATACACTTAATATCTTAATGAAACTATAAATAATCAAAGTATAGTTTATTTTCTAAAACAAACTAGTTCAAATGGACAAAAATCACCCTGCATTCTTTGAAGCTTATCCAACGGCAGGGTGCAGTATCTGCATCTTATTAGGTTTCATGCACGGTCATGCCAGTGACATTTTGGGATAAAATAAAAACAGTCTTAAAATGTATAAAATGAAGGTATTACAACCTTTCTATCTGTTCAGGACAGTCTAGCCTTTCTCAACTTCACTGCTTCTATGGTTACTGCTCTCTGCCTTTGTAGGCCAGTATGTTTCGCTAGTGTCACTATTCTTTATGAACTACAATGCAAAAACGGTCAATTCGCGTCAATCCAGGGTTTTAGTACATACAGCCTGTAATGTACACTCATACACATCACATCTATAGGCCTCCAAATCTGTCACTGCGCACTGCTTCCCTCTAGTGGTGATATAACATAACAGCTAGACTAGTGGCAGCAAGTTAAAGGAGAACTATGTGCAGATAATATATTCACTATGATGTAGTGGATATGCCATGTTTCAAGTACACTTTAAATTAACATTCAAATAAATGTCTTGAACTGCTGAAGAAAGTGATAGGAAATGGTGTGTGCTAAATCAACTGGCTTCAAAGATACATTTAAAATCCCAACAAGCATTTAGAAAGGCCAGCCAGTAACTTCAAAGTTGATGTTTACCGCATGTGGCTGCCAGCACCATTTGTGCTGAATGTGGAAGGTCAGCAGCACAGAAGATGAATTGTTAAAATTCCCAGCAAAATGTGTCATTGAGCACTTATCATTTTACAGGAGATTCATTTTTGGAAAAGATACACAGTTTTTACTGCTCTAGGAAAGACCAAAATTAACATTAGGTGTATCATTTTCATATTTTCTCACCGACTGGATGTAGAAGGGCTCATGCATGGGCTCCATTGGGTGACTATGGCTGAACTTGGAGGCAGGAGGGCTGGGAGAGCCATCGTCCAACATCAGGGGCCTGGAGAGAACATTTGTTTTCAATCAGTTACGCATCTGGAGTCATAACAGCTATACACAGTCAAGGACAGCAGGGCATCACCATCAGAATACTAATTAATGAATGAATAGAAACTGTTACACATGGAAGCTTTGCTGGGTAGACATCTGTTCAGTTTAATTTGAGCATTTCTCCTGTTTTTGAAGGTGCTGAATGGTACAAATGTTAGATTTCTATGTTAAGTCTATAAGGACTTTACATCTACTACATGTACTCTACTGTGTATCACTACTTGACTGCACTGCTGTGTATCACTGCCTTATATCACTATTTGACAATTTCAAATGCATGACAACATTTGTGAAAGGTCATCTACTCCTTCTGATTCCTTTTGTTGGTTTTTGTGGTAAGATGAGTTAAGTTAAAATTTACTATATGTATTAAAGCTAAGTATGTTGGTGTACATAAATGCCTCTAGATAACACAATAGATAAGTGACAATAAGTATGAATACTAATTTTGAGCCCCACTAGCAGCATGGCTCTGCTAAAATTCCTGCAAAACCAATGACATTCCCATCAGCTTCAACTGTTCTTTGTGTTTAGTGCTAATTAGCAAATGTTAGCTTGCTAACATGCTAACTAAGATGGTGAACATGGTAACCATTTTACCTGCTAAACATGAACATGTTAGCATGCTGACTTTAGCATTTAGCTCAGTACAACCTCACAGAGAAGCAAGCGTGGCCATTGTGAACATATTAGCATTTGCTGCTGATGTTAGCATTTAGCTCAAAGCACCATTGTGCCTAAGTACAGCCTCACAGAGTCTTTGTGGACTTTTGGAGCACTCCTTGCTTTTTTAGACAGTTGATGTGGAGCTGTGACAGGAAATGAGGGGAGGGGGGAGTGTTGGGATGAGTGAGTCATGATAGTGGGTAGATGGTAAATACAGATGTTGGACATTCAGAGAGAGTATTAAAGCCAGAAGGCCATACATGACCATCATTAAAACCCGGGGCAAAATTGCACCTTTGCCAGGTGGCACACTGCCCCTGAAATACACATTTCTATAGCACTTTTGTGTTCCAGCGTGCCTTTCCTTTCTCATGTCGGCCTTGTTCACACTCAGCAGCAAAGCTGAACCAGCATTTTACACACACAGGCTGTAGCAGGGTCATGCACTCTGCTCTGCCTTCACTGTGTGTGTGTGTGTGTGTGTCTGACTGACTGATTCAGCACTTGTCTCCATTCACAGCGCTTGTTGAGTTAGATTGTTCAGTTTGTCAGCTGAGCCAGCCCTTCCCTCTGCCCCACTGTGGCCCTGTTGTCTCACTTTTGTTGATTGCACCACTGTGTGTGTGTGTGTGTGTGTGTGTGTGTATGTGTGTGTGTGTGTGTGTGTGTATGTGTGTGTATGTACTCACAGCTTTCTCTTTAGGCCCACAGTGCTGGGTGTGTTGGACTGCATCTGGCTGAACAGAAACTGAATCAGCTGGCAAAGAGAGAAAAAGCACAGCATGAATCAGCATCCTCCCCACACACAGAAAACACACACACACACACACACACACAAACACACACAGACACACACACACCACACACACACACACACAGACCCATTATTTCCTTCTTGAAACATAAAAGCAGGAAAAGGAAATAAGTTGCATGCACCCACCCTGTGTCATCTTATCAAAACATGTTAGTGATCTTAGTTGGCTGTTTGTACACTATGAAGAATCATAGCAGGATTTATGAGGGTAGAAACTTTTACAGTGTCACAACTAAATGCCAGTTAAAGTTTTGAGCTTCAAAATGTAGTGAAGTAGAAGTGTAGAATATAAAGTAGCACAAAATCAAAGTACATTACTTGAGTAAATATATGTAGTTACTTTCCACCACTGCTGTTATCCCTCTGAGAGCAATTTCACTGCATGGCATAACATACTGTAAATGTTTTAATTAAGAACATTGGATCATATGAAGTAACACTCTGCTAAACAAAGTTGAATAGCTTAGCACATAAGACCAATATAGATCATTTGTGTGTAGAAACTCCCATGAACGTAACCGAGAGGGAAATGATACTCAGTTTCACACGATTGCAGATCTCTGGCTGGTTATAGCAGTAGCAGTACTAGTAGTAGTTCAGAGGTAACAGAAGTATTAATACTACAGAAATGTACCTCTGGATTATTCCTCTTATGATAGGGAGTAGGAGCAGATATACGCATACGAACTCAGTGCACACAGAAGAAAACACACCACACTACACTACACCACTGAGTGTACGAGTTCCTCCAGAGTATCTCCCTTGTCAGGGTGTAACTACAGTGTAAAAGGCTTTAGAGAAGAAACAGCAAGATGGATGTAATTCACTTTCAGTTGTTGTATTGTGAAACAGATGACTTATTGTTCATGGGATACAAACACACACACACACACACACACACACACACACAGACTGACCTTGTTCATGACTTTCTGTTGCTGTGTGTGGTTCTGTCTCAGTGAGACCACCTCTCTCCACAGCACTTCATTCTGCCTGCAAACAGGAGGAGGGAGACGATAGAGGGAGGTGGAGGAGAGCAAAAGGAGAAAAAGAGAAAACAAAATCATGTTGAGTATAAGTTTTGTTTTGTTGAAAAAGCTGTTTTCATTTTCACCTGTTTCCTAGTGATAAAGCCTACTGCACACAAACACACTGATACACAGTTTAATACCCTCCAAATATTTTCTCTTCACAATTCTGGCCTTAAATTCTAAAAGTCAAGTTTCTGGGTGTCCCCCTCTAACCTGCCACTGAAGAGTATGCAATTATGTATAAAAAAAGGATCTACATAATTGCAGCAGAACCAGAGATATCGTCTTTTTTATTCCACATTCTTCCTCCTTGTCAAAACCTGGAGCCTACATTACCCACAATGCAACTCGACCACCAACAGTTTGGTCGGATATCCAGGTGTGTTATGCTAGTAGCGGCTAATGTAGGCTTTTTTCAAACTTGTAGTCTTCAGAGCCAACAGACGCTGACTCAAGTGACATCACTTAAGGCAATTTATCAGGAGCCACAAAAGGCTTTATACAACTTTCTTCATATATGCCGTAGTACTGTGTGTAAAATCAGTGGAGTTCCCCTTTAATCCTGCACTACACTACTGACTGTAAGACTTCCTGAGGGTGAGGGTTTAACTACAGTACAAAAGGTTTTAAAGTAGAAAGATCAATAAGATCAGCATGTAATTCAAATTGTTGTGTTGTGACTCAGATATGATTTATTGACTGATTGTTCACTGCGCACACACACACACACACACACACACACACACACACACACTGGGAATGTTCTAACCGGACACAGAAGAGTGTCCTGCATTCAGCCCTATGGGGCCTTCCCTCGCCACTGCTCTTTGATATATTAACCTCATCCACTTGTCCTCTGTAACAGAAGACGACAGCATCGCTACGAATGGGTTCATCACAAGAGAGTGTGTGATTTTATCCTCCCTACCCAGGCTTGGTAATTATAGTCAGTCTGCACCAGCAGTGCTTTATTGTATCTGTCAGACACAAAGAGACAGCGTGTTTATATACTGTCCCTATTTTAGTTCTCCTGCTACCTCAAGACAGTCCACCCCAAGGTGGTGCGCACGTGATCCTTTTGTTGAGAGATGTAAAGAACAAAAGTTATTTTGGTTTTCCCGCTGTGTGATGGCACCATGGTAGGAGCAAAGGACTCAGCTGCTAATTGCACCACCTGGCTAATTCCCCAGCAGGCTGCTCAAGAGTATTGTCCCAGGCATATGGTGCCTGGAGAGCAGTCCCAGGTGGGGATACTGGGAGGGTCAGGTCGGTGTTTTTAGGATTGTTTAACAGACTTTCTAGGATGTGCAGGCCAACCCAGTGGCGTAAGGTAGTTACGACGGGCCCCTGTGCATGCTATTATGATATGCCCTAGTGCACGCTAGTTACTAGCTATGAAGCAAGCACATCAGCATGAGTATATATATTTTACCAACAATGTCTTGGATTGTACAGTTGAATTAGTTACATAGGCTATTGTATTGGAATTAAAATAAGCATAACATTTTGTTATAGATTGCTACTGACTATTTCACCCAAAAAAAAAGAAAACCCTGACGGAGATGGGTTTGCCTTTTCGAGGGCATATATAGCAAATGGCACTATATTTAATTTACTGTGAGTTCTTCTTTGAACACAGGTGTATTTTCAACTCCAAAAGGCCCGTTCTCTACCAATACATTGTTGGAGGGCCCACTGTCTCTATGGGCTCCCCCACCCCAGGGTCTCCAGTGCAACTGCACTGCCTGCACTGTCTATATTTACGCCCCTGGTCCAACCCTCTCAATGTGATGCAAACCTAGCTCTTACGAAATAGGCATTTGTGTATTGGTTATGCTGGTGTCTTGCATTGTTGGGCTCTGGCAAGACTTGTCCAGCCTGCTTAGTGAAGGGGTGGACGGGGAGTGATGGATCATGTTTTGGCAGTGTGTCACCTTATTGCTTATTCTAAAGAGGCAGGTGAAGAGAGTTGGTTATTTTTAATTCTCCTGTTGTAATGTAATTTCCTGATGGTTTACAGGAAATCAGGCCTGTTTATTGTCATGTTGGCGGCCCCTCCTCTTTCTGCTTTGCAAGTAGGTCAGATGGAGAGAGTATTTGACAGGGCTAAATATTATTGTGTCACAACAGGGGGCGCTTATAGACACCAGTTAGCAGGTGAAACTGTGTTAAATAGAACAAAAGTTACAAATATTTACTCTAGTCCCCTAGTTAGGCCCCTGCCACTCCTCTCGAGCAGAGAGATTGTGGTCCGTAAACCACAACTGCAAATTCCAGTGGGATGTAAAAGGTGAAACAGGGTCGAACTTTGCTTTGCAATGCGCTGCTTCCAGAGTGTCGCCAAACAAAGCTAAAGTAGTTCAAGAGGAACTACACACTAAATTTATTTTTTTCACTGTACACATAATCACATAGATTCTTGTTGGCATATAATGTTAATACAGGTGATTGTTCCAACACAATTCATATTGTGTGAAAAAAAAAACAGGCAAGACTCCGAGGTCTATTATGTGTGTTGAGGTCAAGCTGGGTCCTGCCTTAAGTGCGGACAACCTGTCCCCCTCCCCAAAACGAGTCACAAGGCTACCATATGTTTCATTTACCGAAAGGCGACTAGTTTGCAGCTTTGGTAAACAGGGTCAGCTTCTCAAGGCTCATTCTGATTGACTGAGCGTACATGCAAATTCACACAGCTGATGAGCTAAGCCTGACGAGCTGTGTTAGAGGGAGAAGGCTGTGTTCATTGACCTAAGGTTACATTATACAGAATGTAACCATCGTTTCTGCTCTTCAAACTCTGTGATGTGCGGGTCATTTAAAGCAATCTAGAGACACAAAAGCCTACTTTGGCATTCTACATCAAGATGTGTATTTAGATTTTGATTTTCATCCGTTTTTAATTAACATCACAAACAACAAAAGTCTGTGTTGGAGCATTGTCTGTACATGTAGCACATGTACACATCTGGTCATCCTTTCTAAGAATGTCGTTATTGGTGTGTGTGTGTGTGTGTGTGTGTGTGTGTGTGTTCGTCAGGTGAGCAGGTGAACATTCTCTCCTCTCATTAGCAAACAATACTGAGCACAAAGCAGCTCCAGCACACAATAGACACACAGCAGCTATTTTCAGCAACAATAGCCTCTAGAGAAAAAGTCAGTTCATCCACTGGGTGATCTGTTCCAACTTAGCAAGTGGAATAACAGAGAGGTCAATTGCTCTTCTGACATTTTCCCCCCACAATATGGTTAAAAAAGGAGAGGGGGGTGGGCTACATTTAAACTATAAAGCATCATAACTGTCTTTTCTTAACAAAAGATAGAACAACATTTTGTGTTTTGGAGTTTTAAGGCCATGCAATTTCTATTGGTATTTAACCTTACAAAGCTGTAGTCAAAGGCTACAAAGGCACCACTCAGTGGACAAATTTAACTGTCTCAAGGTTTTTCTTTGTAAAATATTTTGTGCCGACTAGCCGCACTAATTACTGTCAAGTGTCAAACTGATCTGACCTGAGAATTTTTATTTTCATTTACATAACTTTCACACCATAGCCGCATGAAACTGGAAGGGGGCCCAGGGGCAAAAAAATGTATTGTTGGGCCCCTTTTGACCCCCACCCCTCACTTGTGCACTCTGTGCATTGGGTATGTACCCTGTTGATTTCAATTTTCCACTGAGCGGGCGTTCTGACAGAAAACAGCGTTAAAACTACACATGAAGCCGTGTTGGTGAGGGCGTGTTGCTGGTGAGATAATGAAATAAGGAAGTCCAGTTTGAGTAATAGATCTATGAGTTTGAAGGCTTATCACACGTGGAAACACTACGCAGAGGTTTATAATACTATAAGACAGGATTTAGCAGATTCAGTTATTTGCCGAGACAGTAATCCTGAATACTACCTGGCCCCAGGTTTCCTGTGTGTCATTTAATGGGGAGCAGTTTAATTCAACACAAGCATAATATTAACCAAAATAATCCAGGTCTTAAAACTAGACTTTAGGCCCATCTACAAGACAGGGCCTCAAGATAATGTAATAATGCAGAATCTATGTTGATTTTGAATTTAATTAAATTCCTAAACTAAATAACGTACAACCAATTGAGGCAAATTGAATGTGGGACTTTTGCAGTTGAACGCTTTGCCTTGTTGGTAATCCAGTCTTGTTTCACACCAATAACTATTGTAGTCCAGTTCAGATGGCTGCTGGGTCACTTCACTGGAACAGTTGTGGGTTGAGTACCTTGCTTAAGGGTACTTTGATGATAATTGTTTTCCCAGCTAAGCAAAGACTGATTTACATGGGAGATTAAGGTTAACTATATTATGAAAAGAGAACATGTTACTGATGTTCAAACTTGGTGTATATTAAACCATTACCCTGCTAGTGCCAATCACACATCAACAGCAGAGAGATGAAAACTGTAGGAGGGCTGAGGGCCTGTGGGGCCACGGCACACAAACAAAACCTCTCTACTCACTGTTTCATGTCCTGCATCTGACACTCCATGTTGTCCTGTTGTGTTCTGAGAAGCTGAACTTCATACAGCAGTTTACTGAGGTCCTCCTGACGAACCTTGGTCTCCTCACTCTTCACTATGGATACCTGAACACACAGAGTACAGCCTAATTGGGTAACTTGCTCAGATACAGCACATACAACTGCACATTCCCTCTGCTGTGTTTGTGAGCAGGATTTTTTAGCAACGCTAGCAGCGGGCAGTGTTTAGTGCTAATTAGCAAATGTTAACACGCTAAACTAACATGGTGAACATGGTAAACATTTTACCTGCTAAACATCAGCATGTTAGCATTGTTAATGTAAACATATTAGCATGCTGATGTTAGCATTTAGCTCAAAGCACTGCTGCACCTTATAGACAGGTTGTAGGCGGAAGCTTAGACTATTACTGTGGTGGCACCTCACTTGTAAACCCACATAACACTGTAATGTATGTAAAGGATTTCACTTTTTAAGCGCAATGCGGCTTGTCGACAAGGGAATGACCAGGGGCCGCTAAAGGCTGAGCGCTCTGCCTACAATGGGGCAATGGTTAGCAGCTACCCTGCATATGGTGTGCTAACTTCATACTCTCTTACGTTTCCTGGCCAAAATTCCACTTGTACAGTATCATGTGTCCCTGATTTTTATTAATGTGATGCATTTCTCCTGGTTACAATGCAATACATCATGGAGTTTCCTGCTGGGGTTAATAAGCTACTTCGCACAGCTCTTTCACATCTCTCCACATGCTGTGGAGGTCGAACAGGAGCAATGGTGTTTAGAGACTGAATAACTTCCACATTCACACAGACTACCTTCATCTGTTGGAGGCGGCGACTGCCGACTGTGATTAACCCAAAAATCAGTGCTTCTAATGTCAGTGTAAATGTGTTCAGTTGCACTCTGCCACAGCAGTAATGGCGGCGGTGCATGAGGGAGCAACATATAAATCAGCACCTGGATTCATCGACACAGCTGCTAGGACGGCTTTAGCCTCTTAGTCTTGTTGCTCTGAGGGTCTAAGGATAGAGGGTGTCATGTTATGTGCACTTTTAAGACACTTTCTGGTCAGTCTGTCTTTGACACATTGTGTAGGTGCGTATTTGTTTGTGTTTGTGTGTGTTTTTCCAGACCTTCCTCTTGATGTGTTCCAGCATGTGTTCGTGTCCCTGGAGGAAGTACAGATGTTGGAACTCTGTATCATCTCTCTCAGGCTTCACCAGACCGCTCTGCTCGATGTTCACCACCTTACGGAAACCATCTAGACACACACATATACGAGCAAACACAGACACAAAGCATAAATACGCACTGCAGTTGAGAAAAGAGAAGAGAAGAGGAGAGAAGAGCGTACTCACACATGTTGAGCTGTCGAACGAAGCTCGCCATATTATTGTGTTTAAAGTACTTTGGCAGAACTTCCTTGGCAAAGCGTCCCTGGTCAAACACATGGAAACTAGTCCCAGTCTGAAATAGAGAATAGTCAGGAATTAGTTAACATTATCTTTGATTATATCTCATACAATGTAGAGAGAGGGAACATTTACAGACAAGACAGAGCCCTGTAAATGACGGACGTATGTATTTTTCTATTCAGGTCATTCTAATGATAGATTTTTCACAATCAACATAATAACTGGCTGGTTACTCATTACTTCTTTCACGATAAGATACGATAACTTTATTGTCTGTCACAAAGTAACAGAAAATTTCCTTTGACAAGGCTCAACAATAAATAATGCACATTTAAACACATTTAAAAACACACATACACACACGTAGAATACGACTAAAACTGTTAAAACTACAACTTTCTCATTACTATTTCTCAGTGTGACTGAAAACACAAACTTTTAGATGACAAAACTTCCCAGTGAATGATGTATTGTGTTATCATAAATACTGGTACGGAAAATCAGTCAAACGTCAAAGGAATCAGCATCCATAACCTGTTTTAATTACAGCACAGGAAAATGAAACGTTTCATGTTGTTTTGAAGTTGTAACTTGTCAGAAGTAACTGAAATGAGCTTCAACTGCTACAAAGATGGAAGAGTTGTCGTAGAAAACTGTGGAAACCCGCTGTTTATTTGAATCTGCTTCGGAAAGACATGGAAGCAATGCCAGTTTACGAAGTGTGGCACCACTGGGATTATGCTTTTTATAGATAGAAACATGATGTACTACAGTACATACAGAAGTGAAGGAAGAGATTGAATATTATTGACATGCACACTAAATCAGCTTGTATTGAGTATGGTTCCATGTGTGCATTTAAATATCATAAGGGTTCAGACACCTGGATATGGTTTTAAAACCCCAAATATGCTACTTTAGCTGGGTTACACCAGGTTTATCTGCTCAGATGTGTTTTTGACATATGTTATGTAGTGATGAAGCAGGTACAATTTAACAATGGTCTACTAAGGTGACAAGGAATGTTTGACCCTGTTCAAATGGAGAGTAATTTGATCCCAATTTGTCCAGCCTCTCCTCCAGTTTGCACCATGCTGTGCTTGATTGCATTTCTGCCTCTGATTAAAGTGCCATATTATAATCACATGAACATGGATATATATTAACCAGGTGACTGGATTTCATGTAAACATCATATCTATGAATCATAACACAAATAAATCAGAAAAATGTCATAAATGGGATACTAATGTGCCTGTAAACATCAAAGGGAATATTGCACTTTTGAACCCAAAGCAGAACTGGCTGTAAAACACTTTTTTGCAGATTACAGATGATTCTGTCATTTTTGCCTGTTTTGGATTCTAAAGATCACTTTTGTAGCCATTTTATTTGTTAATTAACACTAAGTGTACAGTAACATACACTCTTACGGATGGGCTAATGTTCTACATCACTGTCGTAAACACGACTCACCACCTGTTACTAGATGGATGCTTACTTTATGTGAAATAATGTTACCTTCATGATGAAAGGAGTTTTGTAAGGAGGGCATATATTTTCCCCAGAGCGCAGGATCTATTCATCAGCAGCCAAATTCAGCTCAGTCTCTCTCTCGCTCTCTCTCTCTCTGTGGGTGATGAGTCATGCTCTCTCTCCCAATGT
The DNA here is from genome assembly GCA_008360985.2 of Macquaria ambigua. Lineage (NCBI taxonomy): Eukaryota > Metazoa > Chordata > Actinopteri > Centrarchiformes > Percichthyidae > Macquaria > Macquaria ambigua. The sequence continues at coordinate 48,897 of VMKM01000812.1, forward strand.
TAGTAGCTCTGTTTTACTCTGATGAGCAGTATTGTGTAAAGTATTGTAAATTCTTTATATCGGGAGCTAGCAAAACCCATTTGCACAACAGGTGTGAAATTTAGTTGGAGTTTAGACAATTCTAATAAGACGTTGCTGTTACCTTGGACGTAGTGATGCTCACTTGCCTACTGATAGTCTGACAATGCAACAGCTGATGCTGCACACTAACTATAGATGTCATGGGACTGGACAGCATCTGCCTGTGTGTTTGTCTCCCTACGAAGAAGAGCAGAGAAGCTGTCCTCTTCCTGTTTATCACTGAAGCCTCGTCTTTGTGTCACACATCAGTCCTGCACAACTCATTCCCTGGGAGAAAGCCACATATGGTCTCTGTTTTCTATCATCTAGACAATGCTATCAAAAAAAAACTTAGAAAATGATATGTTTTTCTCTATGGATAAGGATTAAATGATGATTAAGTACTTCTATTTGCTCACTGAATTTTAAATGTAGCTGCTTATCCTGGGTCAAAGGTCAAAAGTAGTGCTAATGGTAGCAGCTTGTAAAAGTTAGGTCATCAGAATGCACTTTTAACGCCAAAGACCACATGCTACTTTGGCAGAGGATACACACCAATTAAACAGATCCCTCACTTAAAGGCAGGCTCACAATCTGACAGTGAGATTTATGTATGTATTATGATGGCTCATTACTGTAAAATACTGTGAAATGCCACTAATAAATGATTAATCAACCAATAATATAACCATTTATAAAACCTATGAACTCTTCAGAAGTACACTTTGTGGTAAAGCGATTCCTGGGAATCTGTGTTACATTCATCTTACACAGAATGCATCAGACAGGCTTGATACAGGTGGTTCGATACAACCAGTTCAAACAACCACTCTAAAAATAGGATTTCACTTAATCACAATCTTTTTGGAACCTCTTACTAAAATATTGTTGTCTAGTTGGGGCCTCTTATCACGTTTCAGGTGTCAGCAGTTCCACCAAAGAGTGATTTCCCCTCTAAACTTCTCAGATCAGGGTTTTTATTTAAATTATTGTGCAAGCCCCAAAGAGGTGAAACTCTCTAATATTTAAAAAAAACAACCCAAAAAGAAACTACAACGTATAGAGATTTGTGTATCAGAACTTGACCAGCAGTACACATTAATGCATCAGTAACAATTTAATAATGTAATATACATGTATAATATATCAGTCACAGGGGCCATTTTTCTGTGGAACGAGTACTTGGTAACTTTTGATACTTTAAGTACATTTAGCTGATAATACTTCTGTTTTACTGAAGGATTTTGACTGCATGACTTTTACTTGTGATGGAGTACTTCTAAATTGTAGTATTGGTAACTTTTACTTGAGTAACGGATCCGAGTACTTCTTCTGAGGGCTTCCTCCCTCTACACTAAAGACCACAACTTACCAGGAGTTTATCAGGGCAGTGAGACTGTGAAACAACCTGCTTTAAAAGCACGGGCCAGATAATTCCTTATTTTAAAACATCAGCTTTATTAACGTATTTTGTGTCATTGATTTATATTATACTATATATATTATTATGTTAATATTCTAATACTATAAAAGACAAATTAGACCTGCTAGTGCTTTTCTTTTCTCTGGGGTCATTCCACTTTGAGAGTTAGCTAATTGCTAAACAAGCAAGTTGTTAGCAAGCTAAACAGATATGGAAGTAGCAGTTTTGTTACCAGTGCTAAACAAGTATCCATTAGCTAGGCTACACAGCAGGAAATGTGGCTAGTTAGCAAGCTAAACAAGCGCGACGCAGGAACGAGCCTTGGTAGCGACCCCGAGTAGGGAGCTAGCTCAGCTCCTGTCACACAGTTTAATTGCTAGCTCAATATATATTCCGTTTTTTATTGATCTTATTTGTTAAAGTTTATTATCCTCATAAAGTTTGCTGTTTGTTTGTTGGTGCTAAACCTATTTTCTGATCAGCCCAGTGAATGATGTGTGCAGATTTCTTCCTCACGTCATACAAAGATGTCATTTCTCCTTTTCAGGTTGTGAGACACAAAACTGTTTGGTGCCTAGTCACAACTTATTTTATCAAAATGGGCTGTTCCTAAACAAAGAACAGCAGGTAGACGATGAACACTAGCACTAGAGCAGAGTGTGTTTACTGAGGAAGAGGATGATGGTTTAGAGGACACAGTTCTTACATTGTAGTCTTTTTGTTTGTGTAAACTGAAATTACCCATACACTGAACACACACTGAAGAAAATTGATACCTCACAGTTACTACAGTATCATATACAGTACGTCCTGAGGACTGACTCACAGCGCTCCAGCAGATGAGGTGGTTGGTATCTGGATCCTCCACCAGGGTCCACAGCTTGGTGAGAAAGGCTGGAACATTGCTGGCGTAGCTGCCGTCTACGCCCATGGCACTTGGAGACTCCTGCATACTGACACCTGTCCACTGCCAAGATGGCTCACAACAGGAAACTGTGAAAATGTGTGTGTGTGTGTGTGTGTGTAGATGGTGTGTGTGTGTGTGTGTGTGTGTGTGTATGTATGTATGTGCAGACTCCCAGACTAGTCCATGTTTGAGAAACTCCACTTCTGATGATCCGTTACTGATAATCCCAAGTTTGTCTCAGTCTTTTCGATTCCATTTCAATCAGTCAACCTGTCTCTCACCTTGTCTCTGATTTTCACTTTTTCTTCTTTCTTTGCTGTTTCTTTTTTCTTGACTTGTCTGTTTAATATATCCTCCTTTAATCTATCTCTCTGTGTGTTTCTTTTCCTCTTTTGCTCTCCTCTCTGTCCTCCCTGCCACACCAGTCATCCAACTGAATCTCATCACAGAAGGTCCACGTCAGCACACACACACACACACACACACACACTCACGTTCAAACCCACCCCCCCACCCCCGGCCTCCCGCTGACAATCAAGAGACCGCCCAGCAAAACAATACAACATCCACACAAAAGCGTCAATAACACACCACTGTCCAACCATCAAAACGCCACTGGTGAACCTGAATAGTGCAGGGTTCAGTGTACCTCTATGGCAGGTAGAAAAGACAGGTCCCTTATTATTTCTGAGAATGATCATAAATATATTGATGTTGTTATGAAGTGGACGGACTGTAGTGTTTGTGCAGTAACACCACAGCAACTATAATGACCTACTTATTCAACTTTTTAACTAACTGATTCAAGCACAGAGACGTTCTAGTGTCTCACGGCGCAGGTTTATGTTCTTTTAACGTGGGGTGGTGTAGGGTCTCACTAGAGAAGGGACATAACAGAAGTAAATCCATGAGTGTCAGTCTGTCCAACACTTTAGTCAGTGGTGGAAGAAGTATTCAGATCCTTTATTTAAGTAAAAGTATTAATACACAGTAGAAATATACTCAATTATAAGTACAAATCCTGCCTTCATAATAAAATATACTTAAAGTATCAAACACTTTACATTTTACTACTATTATACTATACTTTACTATTATTATTCTAATTTTGTGGCAAAAAAAATGTGTCATGGGTGAGCTGATTTTAATTATTTATATTTAGTGTAAACTATTACAAGCCATCATATTTTATAAGGTCATCACAGGTTTTGTATGTAAAAGTCACTGCAAAGTAACTAGTAACTACAGCGTTCAGCTGTTGTTACATATTATACATTAATGTAGTGGAGTAAAAAGTACAATATTTCCTTCAGAAATGCAGTGGAGTAGAAGTATAGCATAAAATGGAAATACTCAAGTAAAATTCAAGTACCTCAAAATTGTACTTACAATATTTGAGTAAATGTACTTAGTTACTTTCCTCCACTGACTTTAGTCAATTAAGACATCTTGACAACTGGTTGGATATCCACAAAATTTGTTGTGGATATTGATAGTCCCCAGAGATTGAATCCTGGTGATTGTGGTGACTCCATAACCTTTCCTTTAGTGCCACCATCAGGTCAAATTTTTCACTTGTACACAAGTTAAATCAAAAACTGAATTTATTAGACAAATGAATGCTCCCCAGTCGATGAACACTTTCCATTGTGGACACTCCATCCTTTCCTATAGCATCACCCTCTATCAACCATTCTTTGTTGAGCAGGGGACAAAGTTACACATGATTTGATGTTGCACAACTTTGTTTGTTGATTTAATAAAAATGTACATAATTTTACAATTACAATTTTTACAATTTTACATCAACAAGGGAACACTGAGTAATACGTTTTATGATAATCATAACATCTGGCTGAAAGTCTGTCCAATCAGTTGTAACTGAAAAAAAGAAAAGTTTCAGAGTTTATAGTTTCATCTGAAAAGATATAATTCTATTATTTACAAACTGTAAACTACACTACGACTACAATTAGCAGCTTTGTTGCATTCAATAAAGATCACAGTGTAGTTTATAGACCTTATTTTCTTTCCTCTGTGATGTTTAAAGCTGCATTAATCAGTTTGTGGATACTTGTGGGCGGCCTAAACAGTTGACTTATTTTAACCCAATTTGGGTTAAAATAAGCTCTGTTTGTGGTCTCTACCAACTCCTCATGGAAAAATCTGGCTCTTTAGCTGCTAAATGCGCCACTATGTTCAGCAGCTAGTTGCTAACTTTGTGTATTTGCCATTTGGTGCTGAGCAAGTAGTGTACAGTTGGATTTTAGAGCTTTTTTTTTTTTTTACTGAAAACAGCTGCCTGCTGGGCCGGACAGCTAAATAATGAGCTCAAACGTAAAGCTGAGGGGAGCTGCGGATTCAGGTGAACAAACCCTTTCACATTTTCACATTGACATTTGATATCTTGTTATTACAAAAACATTGATTATAGCCACTTTAAAGCTGCATTTATCAGTTTTTTGTCCACTTGGGGGCAGAACTGAACATCACACACATGATAACGTTTTTATATCTTGATGACATGCTAACAAACAGTTGCCAGTTGCCTATTTACACATCATCAGCAGACACGGAGCACCATTAGCAGTCATTAGCATTCAAATGCGTGAAATGTTCACTCTCTTCTTGTCGTGCTTTGGTCTCCTGCTGCAACTATATTTTAACTTTATCTATACCCCTAAAAACTGTTTTTTTAATACTGTGCTCCTAATAAAGATGACTTACAAAAAGTGCTTAAATTAAAATCTCTCATTTCTTTTGACCTTTTTAAAACATTATACTCACCCACTATGAATGCTACTCGTAATTGTTTTTCTAAATGTATATCCACTGTTCTGATTATGTAAACTGAAGAATAGTTTTTCTGAGTTGGACCTTCATGCAATAAGGTTTGGGGGTCTGGGTTGTCCCAAAAACAGGAGTGTAGTCTGGCTCTCCTGCATCCTCAGGCCAGATGAACTTGAACCTCCTCAGCAGAGTCACCACGGTGAGGAAGAGCTCCATACGAGCCAGACCCTCTCCGAGACACATACGAGGACCTGCCAGTTAAAAATACCAACATAATTTCTATAACTTAATGATATTTACTCAATCAAACCTCCCGCTCTATCTGTGAATGTAATCATTTTCACTCACCTGTAGAGAAAGGCATGAAGGCCTCCGGCTTCACAAACTCTCCCTTCTCATTGAGGAAGTTTTCGGGGTTGAATTCATAAGGGGATTTCCACTGTCCCTCTTCATTCAGCACTGAGGACAGGTTGGGGATGATAATGGTTCCCTGAAGAACAAATACACAACTATGACTCTCACCACTGTGGATCCTCTTTCCCATGCTTTTACACAGACCCCCATTTCATCAGAAACCCCTGGGTTCAATCTGGTTGCCAAAAATATGATCTAAATATAAAATAAATACATTCTTTCCAAGTAAACTACACTTTGATACTCTGCAACTAAAACCGTAAGAATTACAGAATAAGTCTGAATTCTTCTGTCATTGTTTTATGTAACCTGGTGTTAAGTCTACTACTCAAATATGCAAATATGTTTTGGAGGAAATGTAATGCTGCCCAGATATGGTTTTTTATCAACATAATGAGGATATTATGAGATCAACATGTTGATACTGAATGTATCAGTAAATGTTCCCTGACACAGCATTTCATTTATTTACTGCCTAAATCCGATACGCAAAAATCCAATCTAGCAATAAAGTATCCCCTTGTAGCAACTACAACATTATTGCGCCGCATGCACAGCTTCACGCTGTTGTCGGACTAACAGAGACCAGAAGTCAGTGATTTGAACAGAAAGTCTGGAGCCTCTGAAACGCCCAGATGCAGGGAAGATGTAATGTTCTGCTGGATATGTAAATCAGACACAGTACCATCATTCTTTCATTCATACACACTATTCTTTTTTACCAGGTCACAAGCAGCTGATGCCAGGTCCAGCAGGTAATATTGCATTGGGTTTGCCAATTTACAATCTTCAATGCAAAATGTGTCAACTGAAATGGGCCATATTTCTACTGCAGCAGCACTTGATTTCACAGTGTAGTTAGATTTAATGTTAAAATAATCAAGTTTTACAGGAATCATCCTTGCAAATGTTTTTTTTTTCTAAGATTTTACAAAGTCGTGTCAGAAAAGAAATATGGGGTGGAGACTCTCAGGCACATAACAAACCATGGGGAAGTGAGAATTTCAGTTTCAATCTTTTAATGTCTTACTATACCCTTAAAGTTAGCAGATTGCGGTTCATTGAAGCTGTATGATACTTAAATTGAGATATATATTTAAACCCAAGATGTTATGTTTTTAATGGCTACAAAGCTACATTGTAAATAGTTTAAATGTCTTTTCGAATCATTTTATACACATTGATCTCCACCTGAATATAATAAGTTCTGTGGCTTTGAATAGTGCTTCACAGAACCACATTGTAAAGATGGTTGTAAAGACAGGACATTTTAGCATCAATTATTTCCTCCAAAGTAAATTTCACCTGAAAGTGCTTAGGGGGATATTCCTTAATAAGCATTTCTATATTTTTTTATTCTGTCACAAATTATATTTTACCCTGGGTATGGAGTATCCCATTAACTCTGTATCTCTAGTGGTGCAGTGGAAAACACTGAGAGGAACAGTGTCAGCCATCCTCTGGATCTCATGAATGACAGCCTGCATGACAGAGACAGCTGTTAGAGCATCACACTGCAGCATCGTAACATCTCAGATATATTAGATAACAGAAATGTTACACTTCACAGAAACTTGAAATTTAAAAAATCTGATACAAAATAGCAGTGTAAATATGAATCTGAATATGATCCAATATATGATCTTGTACCTGCACATAGGGCATCTGGTGTCTGTCTTCGAAACTGGCTTCATCCTTCCCATCCAGAACTTTGTCTATTTCCTGCTGACAGCACTCTGAGGAATACAGAGAGAAAGACAGCATGGGCAGAGGGAGACAAAGAGTGAAACAGTTAACAGAAAGAAGTGGGAGGAAGTGGAGACGCGTCGTCCATCTTTATATACAGTCTATGGTCTACAGCCATGCTAGCTTCTCTGTGAGGCTGTACTAAGCTTTGAGCTAAATGCTAACATCAACATGTTAACATGCTCACACTGGCAATGATAACATGCTGATAGTTAGCAGGTATAATGTTTACTGTTGTTCACCATCTTAGTTTAGCATGTTAGCATGCTAACATTTGCTAATTAGCACTGAACACAAAGTACAGCTGAGGCTGATCAAAACGTCACTTGTTTTTCAGGTATTTGGTCATAAACCAGAACCAGTATTGGACAAATTAAAACTTTGACCTCATGATGGCCCTAGATGAAAAGTCAGAGGATCGCCAAAGTGATTACAATTCATCCTCTGGTGACCATGAATGTGTGTGCCAATTTTCATGGCAATTCATTCAATTGTGGTTGAGATATTTCACTCAAAACCACAAATGTCAACCTCATGCTGGGGCTAGAGGAAAGGTCAGGGGATCATCAAAGTCACTGAGATACATCATCTGGGAGCCACGAATGTCTGTACAAAATTTCATGTCAATCAATATTATAGCTGTTGAGATATTTCAGTCAGGTGGACCGACTGGCTGACAGACTGACATTGCCATCCCTACAGCCTCTAGCATGGCTAAATAAAGCAGACTGACAGATGACAGACAGACATACCCTGTGTCTGTGGATAGTTCATTAGGTAGAGGAAGGCAGCGAGCAGAGTGTTAGCGGTCGTGTCAGTCCCGGCAAAGTGAAGATCCAAAATAAATGCACAAAGCTGGTCTTCAGAAAATGACGAGCCATCATCTCCTCTCTTTGCAGGCAGACAAGAGAGAGAAAGAGTGAGTAAATACTGCTCATTCTCTCACCACCACTGCAGCTGAAATGTCTTACCGATCTGCAGCATGCCGCTGCTCTGAACAGAATTCTTCCTATTAATACAAAGACACACATACCTTATCCATTTCATCCAGGTAGCAGTCTATGAAATGCCGCGGTTTGAAAGGAACTCTGGTCTTTTTGTTCTTAGCCAACATCTCCAAATGTCTTTCATGTGCAAGCTGGCAAGAAATAAACAGGTTCATCATGTTTTAGAAACAATTTTTAAATAAATGTTTAGATTTAAGGTTTCTCATGGCTACAGATATTTGGCTATAAGTCTATTTAACGTACAGTAATACTTTATTTTTCAGAGCCACAGCTTGTTTCTTTTTATGCTACACTGATGAATGAAACCCATTTACAGGGATACTGTAATGTCCTGGGCTGCTCCGTCTAACAATTTCCCAGCATGCCATATTCAGTAGAGCAATGTTATTCAGCAGCCTTATGAAGTTGTGCTGTTTCGGAGACTTTTTCGTAGTTAAGCTCATGTGTTTTAGTTCTTATTCAAAAAATGTGTCTCTCTAATCACCTCGTCATGGCACTGTGACCCATTCACTGCAGAGCCTGAGTCACAATGACCTGCTAATAAGGCAGAATCATCCTTCACGGCATTTGTTACCCTGCTGCCAGCTTTACTACAGTATATTCATTCTTTCTTTCCTGCTCTTACTCTTCTTTCTTCCATATGTCTCTTTCCTTTTTTCTTACCCTTCCCTCTATTCTTCCTTTTTTATTTTTTTATTTTTTTCTGTGTGTTCCTAATTTTTATTTCTTTCCTTGACTGATGTTTTTTTCCCCATGATTTTTCCATCTTGCCCAGCTTCCTTCCTACTTTTTTTAGCCATGCTAGCAGCTAGAAAATATCTCAACATCTAATAAATGGACAGGCAGAAAATTCAGTAGAGATAATCATGATTCCCAGAAAATGTATTTTAATGACTTTGGTGACCTTCTGACTTTTCATGCAGTGCCACAAACAGGTTGAATTTTTTCTTCAGATTGACAACTATTGGATGAATTGCCATGAATCTGGTACAGATATTCATATTCCCCTCGGCATCAAAAGTGTAATAACTTTGGTGATCCCCTGACTTTTCATCTAGCCGAGCGCCATCATCAGGTCAAAAGCTCAATTTGTCCAATACTTTGGTTTGGTTTATGACCAAATACCAGCAAAACTGATGACATCAGCCTCCGCTGTACTTTGTGTTTAGTGTAGTACACGTTTAGCTAACACATTGAGCTGACACGCTAAGCTTTTCATTGTGAGCATGTTAGCATGCTGACGTCGTTCAAAGCAGCCTTCACAGACCAGCTAGCATAGCTGTAGACTGATTCTTATTTTCTTTCTCTTTCGCTCTTACTTTCATTGAGCAGCAGGGCAATTTTTCTGCAATGCAAAGTGATTCTTCCTGGTTGGCCATTTGGTCATTTTGTTATTCCTTGGCCTTTGCTACAGAAATGACCAGGTACTTATCAACTCCATCAATTGAACCCATAAGCCATTATCTTTGTAATAAAACATGATTTAATGGCTGTTTGCCAGACCTTGAAATGAACACTTTACAAAACATACCTTGAACATCTTAAAGGCTCTCTGGAAGGGCAGTGGCAGGTTGCGGGCTATGGGGATAGAGTCATAAATCTGTATGGGAGAGAAAAATGAAAAATTACAAAGTTTAAGAAGCCTTTATGTTTTTCTGAGGTGATTCTAAGAGAGCCGTTTTACTGTAGTTCTCAGTGGAGTGGTGTTTTTCTAAATAACTTAGCTATGTAACAATACTATAAGGTACAATGTACTGTAGTACTGAGGTCCATCTCCAAATCCACTTTTTGTTCTTACATATATTGTACGCAAGCTAATCTTGACAATTTCCGTTTAATATAATGGTTCCGTATTTATCATCTATCTCACACTGTTTTTACTGAGCAAGTTTACATATTATAGTCACTCTACATTATTGCATAGTATTGATGCTATGTCATTGAGTGGTTTTGTTGTCAAAAATGCGACTCACCATACCCCAGCGCCCGTTGATTATTTTGGAGTTTTCATGAAAAAAGCCAACAAAAAACTTCATGAACTCATCCTCGTAGTCGAACTGCCGAGCAAACAGAACTTGGCAGATGACGTTGGAGGCTGCATTGTGGAACAGCAGGTGTGGATTCATGGTCTTACCTGCAAAAACAACATGAACAATGATTCATGGACATGACCTTGACCAAAACAGAGTCACTAATGGTCTAAACCTCATATACTAAGATTTAAAAAAAGAAAAAAAGATATAATGAGAAAAGAAAATAAGATAAAGATATTGACTTCTGGGTTTCTGGTTTTCAGGTAAGAGTTCAAAAGATCAATTTCTAAATCCTGATATCCTGCACAATATCAGTGTTTAACCATATAACAAACAATCGATGTGTCCTGTTTGTGGACAAAATGTACATACCGACACTCTGCTCCAGCAGCTTTATGATGTGATGTATCTCTCCCAGAATGCTCTGCTCCATGGACTGTTTCCCCAGACCAAAGTTTCTCAGGGTCATCAGACCAAAGCGTCTATGCTCTCTCCAGCCAGGGTTGTAATCTGCTAGAATCACTCCAGGAGCATGAGCTACATGCAAAAAGGTCAATTTAGAACTTGGAAGAAACGGTGTATTCACTTTTAAATATAATATTTTAAATGACAAGCTTTAATGTCCATATTATTATTAATAACAGCTTGAGCTGCCTATTGACTCACCATCATTCTCACATAAATTATACTGATGGTTTAAGTGTTTGTGTGGCAAAAAAATGTATTAAATCACATTAATCTTAAAAAAATATGCTCAGTGTCATTATTAACTAAGTAACTAAGTACATTTACTCAAGTATTGTACTCAAGTCCTGTCCTTTTTACTCCGCTACACGTATTTTGACAGATACAGTTATTAGTTACATTTCAGATTAAGATTTGACATAAAAGAACATATGAAAATACACTACATTGATTGCTGATGTTTTTGGCTTGTGACCCCTTACAAAAAAGCTGTGTCTAGTTGGGGCCCCTCATTTTAAGTGTCCGTGAGTTGTTAGCAGTTCCTAAGAGTGATTTCCTCTTTAAACTTCTTAGATGGTTTCATTCACTGTAAATACCTGTTTACCCCAAAATGGTAAAATTATCCAATATTTCACATAAAAGTCAAGTTTTCAGTCCAAAGTCCAAACAATGAGTATAAACGTGTAGAACAACTTAGTTTTTTCTTTGTTCCTACTGCATTCATTATCTCTCAACTGCTCAGATTTACTCTTGTGACCCTTTGAGGGCCCCTGACCCCTATGTTTGTAACCACTGAACTAAACTACCTAACTGTATATAAAATAATTAAAAAGTAGCTCCACCTGGAGCAGCTACAACAGCAATAGACTGCTTACACATTGATGCATCAGTATTAACAATCTAACAATGTCATATATAATATATCAGTAACAGGGGACATTTACTGCAGAACCAGCACTTCTACTTGATACTTTAAGTACATTTTTCTGATAATACTTCTGTACTTACTTAAGTAAAGGATCTGAATACTTCTTCAACCACTGCTACCACCAGATGGTGCCATAAGAATGACTTTTTAAACTTAACGTGATCAGTTTGAAAGAATTTATTTTATTAGTTGGCAATTATTTCTTTGTGAAAAGACAGTGTACTGGTATAATATTATATTTTTGTTAGAAGGAGGGTATTTTTCTTGCACTGACAGTTTACTCTGTAGTGGAAAGTAACTAAGTACATTTACTTAGGTACTGTACTTAAGACCATTTTGTACTTAACTTGAATATTTCCACTTGATGCCACTTAAACTTCTACTCCACTACCTTTCAGAAGAAAATGTTGTACATTTTACCCCACTATATTTTATATGACAACTGTAGTCCTAGTTACTTTGCAGATTAAGATTTTACATCCAAAACACATGATCGTCTTATATGATGCATCATTTAAATTAAACAAACCAATAGCAGAATAGCTAAAATTAGTATGACCAGCTACAACATTAAAATGCTGCTTACAAATCAATGCATTAAGAATAATAAGATATACGTGTATGACACTCTGACTGGTGCCATTCTGCTTAAAAAGTACTTACACTTTTGATACTCGAGTACAGTTTTCTGTTCATACTTCCATACTTTTACTTCAGTAAAATGATCAATGCAGGACTTGTAATGGAGTATTATTACAATGTGGTATTTATAGTTTCACTCTGGTAAAATATGTAAATACTTCTTCCTCCACTGGTTAATATGGTGAGTCACTATGAATTTGACTGTGCTTATTCTGAGATTCACAATAAGCTGTGTGTCAAAACTGATCAAGCATCAGAGTAGAATTTGTGCCTACGAAACACCCTTTTGACTTTGTTGTTTTAAAGTGAGCCTGAACCATCTGCCCTCTGAAAGCAAACATGCCCATTTGAGTTGTGGAACTTATTAAAGTCAGTACAAAACCTTGATGTGCGCACAACATAAGAGACTCTGTTCAGAGTAAACCCGTCTGTTAACCCAATGTCATTGCTCTCCCTTTTGTAGTGGCGGCTTGTTCAGACCAGTTTGCAGCCGCAGTCCAACTGATCTTGTGATCTAAGTTAAACATAATCTTCCACTTTGTGAAAAAAAGTTGTATTTTCCTAAAGAAACTGTGATCAACATGGGGAGGGCCCTCAAAAAACCTGGAATAAAAGGTTTTCTTGTTGTTTGTTTTTCAATTTAGAGATTTTCCATTCCATTAGTAAGCTATTTATACTACTACCTTTTAAGTAAACTATTACTGTTGGCTGAATCAATTTGACAGACAACTTTTTGTATCTAAAACAGTATTAGAGTCCAATATTAAATATTAAAATATTTGGAGCAATTGTGTGATTAGAAAAAGTTAAATCAAGCCACCAAAAGAGAAAAGAAAGACAGGAGCAAGAAATAAAACAATCAGAGGCGAAGCAGCTGTTTTGTGAACACAACTTGCTAACTGTGTTTCAGAATGGGTTAATATTGGTATGTACGTGGTTAGCTAGCTAATCTTATAATAGTTAGCTTGCTGATGAATTAAGAAGCATTGGCTGCAGTTTGACAAACAGCCACAGAGGCCCCCTTTCCACCAAATCAGCTCTGGTTCTTGAACCGGTTCCGTTTAGGATTCTTGGAACCTTGGTGCTTTCTAGAGAACCAGCCCACGTTTCCACGTTTGGTTGAAATTCTCAGAACGGTTCAAAATTAGGTGCGCGAACCGGAACGGAACCCGTTCCATGTTGGTTGTTCAGACATGGTGAAAAAACTTGATCAGTGAATTCTTATTAAGTTGTCAGTAATAAAGTAAACCTTTAGCAGTTTAGGGGCCAGAGTAAGATGGCTTTCCAGTTTTGTCTCATGCCCAGGGTATAATGAAGACCTAAAAAAACATGACGGAAATAATGTTTGAAAACCACAGTTTCCCACAGTAATTACAGTTCATTACTGATAACCCTAATTACCACAATAGATGCATGTGTTCACTTGCTGGTTCAGTTGTATGTACAGGCGTGACAATAGATGTATTAAAAGGGGAAGGGGGCCTACTGAGGCTACATATGTATGGGGCCCAAATTTTTGTGCTATCACCACTGAGTATAATAAATGACTATGTGTGGACCCTGCTGACATCGGAGCAACAACTCACCAGTGACATTAATCTAAAACAGCACAGGGTGACAGGACACCATACTCATCACGATGGAATGAATGATGGCATACAATGAAAGCCAAAAGTCACTCTGCATGGACAAAAAGCCAGAACTCACTCTGTACCTTTCACTTGCACAGCATGATTGACCATTAGGTCTTGTGGTCTGCCAGAGAAGTCTGCAGCTTTGTTGACCAGGGCTTCTTTCATGGCCTGCAGCCCATTGATGACGACCGCAGGCCTGGAACCAATGAAAAGGCTGTAGACGTTACCATAGCGTTTTGCCAGCTGGGGAAAGCGACACAGTAGATTATAATATCTGGGATTTAGGTGATATGACCTTTATGCCATGCAATCATCAGCCACTGAAATGAGCCAATGATTAACAAGTTGTTATTAGTAGGAGTAGTGGTAGCAGTAGAATGAGTGACCTTATTTTTACTGATATAGCCACTTTGATAGATATAACAGAATGAGCTGCCTCACTTTAAAGCACTTGTATTCCTCTGGATTTCAATGCTGATAAATAATTGAGTATATGATGACAGAATAAGTCAGCCTAAAGTAATATCTTGGGTCATTTTGAGTGACGAGCTCGGCTCACCAGACAAGCCTGGCAGTCAGAACAGCTGCATAGCATTTTCTGCCTCTGGTGTGAAACAAAGGCTATTAAATTAATTGTAGCAAAATCCTTTTTGTTTTTTCAATCCCTAGCTAAAAACTAGAAAAATATAATATATTAAGACACATACAGTATGAACACAAAGTAAAAACACAGATGCAAAAGACCATTTTTGGATTAAAAGACTACGTTATTCTCTCCAGTTTTACCCATTTAGGTTATTAAATCTTAAATAATCCATCAGTACATGAATTCAGTATCTAAATATAATAAGCAAGTAGGTTCTCTTGGTAACATTATTAACTTCACCCTCTGCAGATCTGCAATGGGGCTCTCCAGACTGAGCTGCAGCAAGTTTCCAAAGATGGGGATGGGTCGGGGCCCTGGAGGGAAATCTTTGGCCCTGTGGGTCTGAAAGAGGAGCAGGAAGAGAAAAACAGCCACCAACAGTAGAGCCGCAGATGCACACATGATGAAGCTGTGAGTCTGATGAGGCTGTGCCGTTATATTAGCTTTACAAAAACACACAACCTTTGCACAGTCATGTGGCCTGCAGAGTTATCGCATCAGGTCATTAACTTGTTTTCCGCTGATTTGACCTGAAGATCTGCAGCAACCAGTAGATAAGAGTCAGGGCACCACAGTTATCACTGACACAACAGATGGAATTACCTCAAGAATATTCAGCAAAATTTACTGTTCTGGCAATTAGGACATCTATAACAACCCGGTACGTCCCACTGACCTAGACAGACCAAATCAGCACAATCTTTCAAACTGCATTGCTCTATTAAAGAAATGTTCAGTTTTAGTTGTGAATAACTTCCCATGGATAACACATTTCTGAAATGTGAAGGAATGGACCCAATTACTTTGATACATCTTTTAGACATCATTATATGTTCCAAAATGTAACTATGACAAAATACTGTATATGAATTCCCTCAATTTTGAACTTGAAGACAAATCTCTGGTTCAGCTTTTGAAAAACAAAATGACCACAAAAAGCTGTTTACCTTGACACTTGGTTGTTACTGCAGCTTTCTAGTAACACTTTTGTAACACACTTATAATTTGTTTTACTATACATACTGCTTACTTTGTGTACAGTCTATGGCTAAAGCAGCATAACTTTTGTCTGTTTTAATGACTTGGAAAGAAAGCAGAAATAACAGAAAGAAAAAGAGAAATAATACGCTTATTGCTGATCATGGTTGGCTCAAAAATACAATACATACTGAGATTTTACATCCTCCTGTCAAATGCAGCTTTAAACAATGAGGGATGCAGGACATATTTAAAATGTACTGAATTATGTTCATTAGGTACCCCTGTGCATAATGCAATCCACTAGAACAGCCCCATAGTAAAACTACAGTACCTTTATGATGATTGTATGTTGTTGTTTTTTGACCATCTTTTATCTTCCATACAAAGTTTGTATGGTTTCCATTGACACTGTGACAGAGAGGTCATTTTTGAGAACATAGCCAACTCTTTCAGGCTGCACTTGAGACCTCTGTCACCGTCACCCCATAATGCAATTGTACTGTATGTATTTATTTATTTATTTTTGCCATTTGGTGTTTAATGTACAGTCTATCAACAAAAACAAGAAACATAATGGGAAGACTGATAAGATTTTGTTAATACTGAAGTTTATTTTTTTAACTGATAAGTGCATTTCATATATTGCAAGGAATGTTACACACCAGACTAAAACTGGTCAAATTGGACAAATTGGCCAGAATGTCCTCCATCATATCAATTCCATATAAATCAATTACATATCAAAGCATGCCATGGAATACAAGAGTAAGCAGTAAGTATACATATCAAAGAATGTAATTTGAATACATGAGTAAGCAATAAGTATACATATCAAACCATGCAATGGAATCAACAGTACGTTGTTTGTCCACCCCTCTACAACAACACAGAAGCATTTTCTGATCTGATGCCCCTATCGGCAGGACAACATCATTTGACTGTTTATTGCAAAACCGTTTGCAAATCATCTGTTTTATGATTTATTTTCCAACTCTACGGTTAATGTTTGGTCAGGTTTAGGCACAAAAACAACTTAGTTTAGAGAAAGATCATGCTTTGGGTTAAAATAAGTCCTTTGTTAAGGGTTAGGGAAACATCGTGGTTAGGGTTAAAATAGCTATATCATTAAGGTTAGGAGACTTTTGTTGTCATGGTTACAGTAATAAACACGTGGTTAAGGTTCGGGACAGTCTTGGTGATGCCTTTCCTGTATGGAAAAGGGATTTTGGAGCTCCCTATAACCAATTTAACAGAGGAGTTTAAATGTGCATAGGCAAAGTCTGGAGACGACGCTGTAAGAGTCTAGGGATATAGCAGTGCTTATAGAGTACAGCACCAACAGTCTCAGCAGGGAGGAAGTGGAACCAAAGGGGGGGGCGTTTTATAGATTTAGACAGCACTTAGACATAGGGGTATTGTAAGGCAGGTGCAGCATGGGCATAGCGGATTTGGACTGAGCATAGCACAGCCTACATGGGGTAAAAGCAGTTGGCAGGAGGAAACTAGTTGTACAGGAGACTCAGAGGCAAGAAGAGGCTGCTCAATGTGCAAGAGCAGTCTCTTAAGCAAAGCAGAAAATAAGCACATAAAAGTAAACTCACTGGATGTTCGTGAGGGTGAACAGGTCAGGCAGCAAGCAATTTTGAACAGGCATGAGGTAGGGCAGCTCAAAGCAGGGAGGGACTGGAAAATGAGAGCAGATTTAGAATCAGAATCAGAATCAGAAATCCTTTAATAGTCTCACAGTGGAGAAATTTACATTGTTACAGCGCAGATAAGAGGTCATAGTTCCACAGGAGATAGATACTACCAATCAAAGACCAGATCTTGTGTTGTGGTCAGAAACACAGAGGGTTGTCTATTTTGTGGAGCTGATGGTACCATGGCAAGATGCAGTAGAGATGGCCTGTGAAAGGAAAAAGCTTAGATATACAGAGTTCGCAGAAGAGGCAAGAAGAGCAGGTGCAAACCAAAGCTCCATCCAGTGGAGGTTGGCTGTAAGGGTTTTGTAGGCACATCGGTTTTGTCAGGCAGTGAAAAACATGGCTGACACTGCAGCCAGTTCCAGTGAATGGCTGTGGGTTAGAAATAAAGTGAGTGACTGAATCTTGAAACTGTTAGCTGCTGATGTTATAAACAGAAGTGTATGTTGTGTTGTTTGCTAGGATGTGGTAGCTGAAGAGGCTTGGTTGGTTTGGCAGCATGCTGCTTAGCTTAACATAGAAACATAGAAAGAGGTGCATGTTTTGTTGATTGCTAAGGTGGGGTGAGGTAAGGTCGCTGAGGTCGATGGTTTGGTTTCTTTGGTGGCTCAGGCAGGCTGCTGCCAGTGAAGGCAGCATAGTAGGTAGCTTAACATGTTGTTGGCTGATGATGTTAGCTGGCAATGTTACAGACAGTTGCTTCGGAGGGCTGTACGAGTGCAGGTAAAGAGGGGGCTTCTCTGTGCTGTGGGCCAAACTCAACCAAACACCGGTTATTCAGAGAGTGCCCACCTGATGATCCTGCAGACCTGCCTGCACTTGTACATTCACACACAACTTCATACTGAAACCATTTTCCAGTGGGGTTGCTAACTAGTGGCTATTGATAAGGCTAGTGGAACCAGATACACAGTGATGGTGGCTGGACTACTGAGCGGGCCATGGCATTCAGATGAAGGTGCCTATTCAAGTCATTGTAGTTCAAAGAAGTACTTAATGTTTTTTTAGCTGTAAACTAAATGATATGACTGTACTGTGATGAAACACACCAATGCTGGTGTTAATATTGACACTTCTTACCAAATTTATAAGGGGCAGCATTTCATGGGTTCAACACGCCATCTACTGTTTCAAATCAGCCCTGAACCTGCGAGGCCAATGCTGACATAGGGTCAACTGGTTGGAACCTGTCCATGTCATGAAATTTATATAAAAAATACTCTAATCAGTATCAGCCAATCTCCCCCGTGTCCCCTGACTAGCTGAATTTGAGGGTGGAGTTACACTTTAACCCAAGTAGATACAATGTCGATATAGGGCCGGTCAAGCTGCCGAGTATCTGCTCTTAGCTTGGGGCGAGGGTAGGATTTAAAGCAGTTTAAAGTTATGTTAGGTCAGGGTTAGAGATTGGTGTCACCTGTCAAGAGGGCTCAGTAGATTCTGACATCATTTAACACTAATTCTGGGCTGCCATAAGCTTGCTCACCCACCTTTTGGTACATTTCACTATTTGAATTGTTAACTGCCATTTAGGGTAGCACAGAAAGCCCTCTATTGTTTCATCATAATTGTTCTCAGGAATTAATGGCTGCTTGTGTTTATCTGGGTCAATCTCCACTGTTTCTGCCGTGTGTCTGCAGACCGCCTTACTGCGTTTCCCTGAGTTGGACCTTGATGAGATAGGGTTTGGGAGTCAGAGTGACCCCATAGACAGGATTGTAGTCTGGCTCCCCTGCATCCTCAGGCCAGATGAACTGAAACTTCCTCAGCAGTGTCACCATGATGAGGAAGAGCTCCATATGAGCCAGACCCTCTCCGAGACACATACGAGGACCTGAGACATAAACAACGGTTTGATTAAACCCACCGTATCTGTGCATGCCACTGCAGGTGTGACACAATGAGACCCTTACTGCTGTTTGTTTTTTATGCTCTCATACCTGCAGAGAAAGGCATGAAGGCCTCTGGTTTAACAAACTCTCCCTGGTCATTGAGGAAGTTTTCAGGGTTGAATTCATGAGGGAATTTCCACTGTCCCTCCTCATTCAGCACTGAGGACAGGTTGGGGATGATCATCGTACCCTGAGGAGAAAATGAAGCAAAAGAACAAAGGACATAGAGGAGGTGACGATTTACGTAAGCTACCCAAGTAAAAGTAATGTTTGTGCCATTACTTCAGTTACAAATGATACAAACAGCTGCTATAAAGTACTGTGAGGTTTCTTTCCACAACACATCACTATACTGTCACTATATTGCCAAAAACTATTAAACACCAGCTACTTCATACCCTGGGAATGGAATATCCCATGAGCTCTGTGTCTTTAGTCGTACAGTGGAAGACGCTGAGTGGAACAGTGTTGGCTATCCTCTGCACTTCATGGATCACAGCCTGGATGAAGAGAGATTTAAACAACATGTTCGTATGCTTTATCTGATTTGGGGGAAGAAGAAAAACAATGCAGACTCTCAAAAGCTCAGCCACAAAAAAGCAGACCAATAAACTTATAGGAAGTTTAGGAACCCACCAGCAATATGTCTACAACCGGGCAAAAAAGACCATAATGAATGTTGTTTAAAAGCAGTGATAACAATTGATCAAATCCACTGAGCAATTTTTATTTGACCATATTAGAGGGCCTCTAATATAAGCAGAGGGGCAAGGACCCCAACGTAAAAGGATTCTCTCACCAGATTTGACGTTTTGCGACTGATCCCCTACCTTTAGCAGACTTTGTGTCATGCCATAACAAATATACCACTTGGACTCACGTGAACACATGAAATAAAAGTGAAATTATTATAAGAAATCTATCTGATGATATACCTGCATGTAAGGCATGTGGTGCCTGTCATCAAAACTGGCCCGATCCTTCCCTTCCAACACCTTGTCGATCTCCTGCTGACAACGCTCTGAGAGATACAGTAGACAAACGTCACATGACAAAGATGATGATAAACGTGTGAGAGTGGAACAAAAGAAAGATGCCAAATCAGCAGCTGCAGCAGAGAAGAAGACAACGAAGAAGAAGAAGAAGAAGAAGCTGCTGGTGTGTCTGCAGTGTTGTACATGGCAACTAACTAATTATGGGTTATGGTTAAGACAAAATGTGTACTTCAGCCTAGGTAAGAAAAAAAAAGGTTGCATCTTGTAGTGGATAATTCTATATATAATAATAATAATAATAATAATAATAATAATAATAATAATAATAATAATAACAACAACAACAACAACAACAATATTAAATCTCACACATAATCACAATATAATATGATATTACTCTAAACAGCCATGTCTTGTGTATGCATGATCATGTGAAGTGCTGGAGAATGTTATTTTGGCCTCATGTTTGTTTTTGATCTTTATTTCGAGAATGATGGTGATAATGTCAAGCAGACCTGGAATGATTTCAATGACAGGATGTAAGCCACATAGTGTCACAGGATACTTGTAGAAGAAAAACATCAGAATAGCATTTCTATGGTATTGTGGAATTGTTCAGAAGGACATGGTGACCTGCCCAAGTGTTGTTTTTAGTTACGAACACGCATACTTGAACTTCCTCCATAACTAGCAGAGGGAGGGGGAGCAAAGTCCATCTGGCTAAATTAACCAGATAAGGGAATAAAACAGCTTGGGAAAACGTTGTTAGAAATCAGATTACCCTAGCGACAAGTGACGTAAGTAGTAGAAGAAATAATCTCATTGGCTGAAGTAAGCAGGATGTGGCAGCATTGACTATTAGAAAAAGTGTGTATCACAGTATATAAGCTCTTCTGAGATGTTAATAATTTTGGTATTGTACTCTGCAGACTATACTTTTGTAATAAAGAGACTTTCTGAATGCAGAAGGATCGTCTCTGAAGTTTTTTCCACTACCATCTAGCCTACCTTAATTAATCACTTTACATTGATAAATATAAATTATTTAGTGAACACCAGTTTGGATTTAGGAAAAAGAGAACTACTACCTATGCAGTAATGGAGATGGTAGAAGAAATAACAAAGGCAGATGAAAATGACGAGTGTTCTATTGGTTTTTATATTGACCTACAGAAAGCTTTTGATACAATAGATCACAGTAAATTATTGACAAAATTGGAGAAGTATGGGATAAGAGGTATAGCTTACTCTTGGCTGAAAAGCTACTTAGAAGATAGATAGATAGCAATGTGTGCAAATTAATGATACTGTGTCAGGATTTAGGAAGGTCACCTGTGGAGTACCCCAGGGATGGGTGATTGGTCCAAACTGTTTATACTTTATATTAATGATATTTGCAATGTTACTGATTTGTTAAAGTTTGTCATTTTTGCAGACGATACAAATTTATTTTGCTCTGGGAAAAATTTAAAGGAACTATTGTATGCTATTGAACGGGAGCTGGAAATCCTTGAAATTTGGTTTGATGTTAATAAACTGTCTCTTAATATTAAGAAAACTAAATTTATGTTTTTTGGAAATCGAAAAGAAATTGATGAGGATACTAAATTAAAAATCTGTGATGTTGAAATTGAAAGAATTTTTGAGACAAAATTCCTAGGGGTTGTGATTGATCATAAACTAACATGGAAACAACATATTGATTATATCAAAGGAAACATTTCAAAATCAATAGCAATTATGTATAAATCTAGGGATATATTAAATTATAAGGCCTTGTATATAATTTATTGCTCACTTATACTTCCTTAAAGTGCCCTGAGATAACTTTGTTATGATATGGCGCTATATAAATAAAACTTACATGTCATACTGTGTGGAAATGTGGGGGTCGACTTTTAAAACAATTATAAATTCAATAGTTTCCCTACAAAAACGAGCCATACGTATTCTTAATAAGGCAGGTTATTATGATCACACAAATCCACTGTTTATAAATTCCCATGTTATGAAATTTAAGGATTTGGTATATTATAAAATAATGCAAATAATGTTCAGAGCTAAATCACAGTCACTCCCAGATTGTGTACTAAAGGTTTTTTCCGTACGGGAGAGGAAATATGATTTGAGAAGTGTTTGTAAGTTTACAATACAAAAAGCTAAAAAAGGGATTCAAAGGAGATGTATTTCTATTGTTGGGGTTAAATTATGGAACAATGCTAATATAAATTTAAAAATGTGTAATTCACTTTTGGTTTTTAAAAGAATGGTTTACAAAGCTATTTTTGAGGGTTACAAGTGTGAATGATTTTTTTCCTTTTGTTTTCCTTTTGAAGGGGAGCTTAGATAAGAATGTAGGTTAGGCATATATAAGCACTTTGCTTCTGCCTGAGCCTGTTCAGTCATTTATTAATACATAGAGTGTTGTTTTTGTTTATACTGTTTATATTGTTTATACTTACTGTATTATGTATGATGACTGAATAAATACTACTACTACTAATAATAATAATAATAATAATATCAGCCAATATATTGGCCTGGCTAATTTATCGGTCGGGCTCTAGTCTGTACCATTTAGGATCAACCGAAGATGCTTTCTTAAGAGAAAGAAACGTGACTCAGAAAGACCAAAATGCTCTAGCTGATCACATTACGCCATTTTCACACAGGTAGTTAGCAGCTAGCTAGGCAGAAAAAATTATGGATGTATAGATACAAATTTTAGAGAAGAAAGACATGGTAGAACTAGTAATGGCATTAAAGTAATAACCCATATTTACATGTGCAGGCATACCTTGTATGTGTGGGTAGGTCATAAGATAGAGGAAACCAGTAAGCAGGGTGTTGGAGGTAGTGTCAGTCCCAGCAAAGTGAAGATCTAGAGCGTACATAGTCAATTGTTCTTCTGAAAATGAAGAACCATCACCGCCTCTCTAACAAGAGGAGAAGGATTGTTTTAAGACAACAGGCAATACTGCAACACATACATACACACTATGGGGTGTGAAAAGAGTCACCTCACTACCACACACACACACACACACACACACGTGCGAACAAACGTGAATGCGTTTGGTAGCGAGCTGACTCTTAAAACACACACACACACACACACACACGCACACACCTTATTCATTTCATCCAGATAGCAGTCAACAAAGTCTCGTGGCTCTCCAGGGACTCTGGTCTGCTTGTGCTCGGTCAACAAGCTCTTCACAAGATTCTGGCAAGTCTGAAAAACATTCATAATTTCATTTCATAATGTTTTACTTTCCACTTACAAAGTGCATATGTGTAGTTGTCACCATATATGTGTGTGAGGTTAGAGAAAAAAAAATCTACTGTACTACTGATGTTCAAATCTTTGTTGTTTTTTTAAATATGTTTAATACTCAATTTAATATTTTTTTCAATTCAGGCTTTTTTCATTATTTATTACAAATATTTACAATGTATCTCTAGGTCCAATTAACATACCATAACATTCTTAAAGGCCTTGGTGAAGGGCAGCGGCAGGTTACGAATCATGGGAAGAGAGTCATACAGCTGCAAAAAAATAAATACATTTTATATTATATATATATGTATATATATTAAAATCATTTTTATTTGAATCCAAGCATGCAGATTCTGCCTCCTGGCAACACTTAAATGACTGTGAGGAAGTTTGTCAAACTGAAGAGAGGGGTCAAATACCAAGACACCAACAGCTACTGCAGACGTGTGGATGGTTTGAAAATGCAGTAATTTGAGGCAGATTCAAAGAGGTCCTGGAGAACAATGTGGCCAAACCCTCTAATCCAAACCCTAATCTTCAATGTGCCCTGGTGCACTTTGCAGGTGAGTATGACACACTTATCAACACCACCAAGTCTGAGAATAACGTTCTTTCTCAAAAAAAAAGTTGCTAGCAGCATGTCTAAAAATCTAATGCAGGGATGGCAATGCCATGTCGGTCTGTCTGTCGGTAGGTCTGTCAACCACTTTGGTCCAGACTCAAATATCTCAACAGCTACTGGATTGGATTGCCATAAAATATGATAGATATTCATGGTGCACAGAGGATGAATCCTCATGACTCTGGCGATCCCCTGACTTTTCATCTAGCGCCACCAGGAGGTCAAAATGTTAATTTGTCATTTATGACCAAATACCCACAAAACTAAGGACATTCCAATCAGCCTTAGCTGTACTTTTTGTTTAGTGCCAATTAACAAATTTAGCTGTGCTTAAATACAGCCTCACAGAGCCATTAATGTGGCTAAAGACTTTTTTTCCGAGCCAGGGTTGTTACCTTAGAAACAGGCTTTGACTCACCATAGCCCACGGTCCATTGACTATCTTGGCATTCTCAGTGAAGCACTGAACAATCACTTTGATGAACTCATCATCATACTCATAGCGTGTACCAAACAGAACCTGGCAGATGATGTTGGAGGCCGCATTATGAAACATAAGTTGAGGACTCAAGGGTTTGCCTGTAAAAGACATAATGTAGACACTAACAATAGTACAATACAAAATTCCATTTTTACTCCATTAAATGATGGATCAAAATCCACCTTGTAATATCAATTAAAGGTGGGGTAGGCAGTACTTTTTTTGGTGTCATTGGACAAAAATTCTATAATAACCGTTCAGCATATTGCAATTCTTTTTTTTTTGTGCTTATTTTTCATTATATGCCTTAATGGCACGCGCTCTACCAGGTGAGCCACTGGGGTGACCAGCATATTGTAATTCAAGTGGTCTGAGAGAAAACCTTTACTTCTGCCCCTCCCCTTGGCTCTGTTTTCAGGCTTTAGAAGTTCTAGCCAAACATTGGGGAATAACTTTTGAGGGGCAACAGTGGCGTTTGTGGTGTACTAGCCTCTCATCCCACTGTTAGACGGCCGCCTCTGAAGCCTGGGGCGCTCTGCGTCAGCAAAACACTGGAGAGTGAGCCCTATGAGGCATGAGGTTTCGCAGGGCGACCTTCTGCTGCCGCTTGAAGTTGTGGGTTTGGTGGGAGGGGCTTAGCAGAGTGAGGTTTCGCATAGATTGCGCAGATTTTGCCTACCCCAGCTTTAATATTAGAATATTTGTGGTGTCACTGATTAAAGTTAACATGACATACCAATGCTCTTTTCCAGTGTATTAATGGTGTATTCTATCTCTCCATGAATCCTCTTCTCCATGGAATCCTTCCCCAGACCAAAGTTCCTCAAGGTCATCAGAGCAAAGCGACGATGATCCTTCCAACTAGATCCATAATCTGCCAGAATCACTCCTACAACAGGTGTAGTGACACAAAGAGCATACAGTATGAGCTTGCAGGTCAGTCAGTTTTGAGATTTCACCCTCCCGAAATCCACAGAAAACACTCTTCTTTAAGGATGCATTCACCTCTGACAAGCTATCCCCTGTAGACCAGAGTTATCCAGTGGATAAACTCCAAAAACGCTATCGCCACCTACAGGGCCTTCCCCTTCATTCTTTCTCTAAGGTGCAGCCTCTTCTTTTGATAGGAGCAGATAATTCTCACCTCATAATTCCAACAAAAAGAGTCTCCTTAGGTCCACCAGGGGCACCAGCAGCCCTCTACACCCAGCTAGGGTGGACACTTCAAGGGCCAACCTTTCTCTAGGAGCATTCAGATGCCACCCAAGCTCTCTTTACTGGCAACTGGCACCCCCTATGCAGACCTCAGTATTCAGGACAAGTAGGCCATGAATTAGCTGGAAGTCAAAACTGTCAGAGTAAATACTGATGGGACTGAACGTTATGGGACACCTGCTCCTGTGCCCGGGTTGGCGGTTCAGCCGACACCTGTTCCTGGTTCCCAGTCGGTGGTCCTGCCGACACCTGTTCCTGTTCCCTGGTTGGCGGTTCGGCAGACACCTGTTCCTGGTTCCCGGTCGGTGGCCTGGCCAGTGCCTGCTCCTGGTTCCCGGTCAATGGCCCTGCCGACACCTTTTCCTGTTCCCGGGTCGGCGGTTTGGCCGACACCTGCTCCTGGTTCCCGATTGGCGGCCCGGCCTCCAGTGTGGTCCCATCTTCATTGCTGGCCTCCGGAATAGCCCCATCTACGTTTCCTGCATCCAGGTCATCCTCCAGAGCAGCTCCGTACGTCTGATCATCCTCCAGGCCATCACCCTGAGGTATCCTGCCACATTTGAGGGTCAGCTGTTGCAAATCCTGCTTCCTGCCTAGTCCTAGGGTGGCGGGACTTACCCCCCACCTATCCAGCCACACCTGAACTAATAACAGGCCTGATCGGCCCTGCTCAGTCTCTCCCTTTGTTTGCTGCAGCATGTTGGTCCGCATGTGAACTTCTCTAGGTGACTGTGCACCAGATGTATTATTTGAGTAAGTGATGGATATTTGTTAGTTATTGCTGTTTATTCGTTCAATGGTGAATGAGTGCTTTGGTTTGATTAAGATTTATGAGAGTACCTTTGTTTATTGATTATTGTTTTCATTTGCCTTTTTTAGCCTTTAAATGATCTGTGTCAGTCAACTTCTAAGTGGAAATTCTTTGTTGTGCGGTAAAATGTTGGTGATAATGCTCCGCCCGGTTGCAATTCACCATTATAAACAAGAAGAAAAAGCGATCAAATGTTGTGATCATCATTTCTGGTAAGTGCACAATGGCCGTGTTTGATTTGAGACGACACTACCCTGTTGAAATTCATGTAGTTCGCAAGTAAGTACATAGTGTCCACAATGTACTGCATGGAAGTGTACTAACGGAAGTATCTGAATTGAGACACAGCACTTGTCTCCGAACCCTTTTACAGGTTCACCAAGGCTGCCCTCTCTCCACTCTTTTATTTATTCTTTTACTGCTTTCAATGCATTCACAATAAGGCATGCTCCGGCAGGATCATGCAGAAATGAAACCTGAATGGCAAAGACAATAAACACCATAGAATTGCCTTCTACAAAGATATACTAGGTGTAACATATGCTTCTTGGATGTTACATTAAATACATAATTTGAGGTTTAAATTGTTACTTTGTCTAATAGCAAAATCTTGTAATATATAATTTAATTTTGTCAGTAATGTTATCTTTATTTGATAGTTGTAAGTTGTACATATTTGTGTTATTTTTGTATTTTTATGATGATTATTTTATATTCCATATTTCTTACTAAGCTACACAGTATCCATGGTAACAATGCAGTTAAAAAGTCCATCACCGGGGGAACAAGTCAGACCAGGCTTGTATCCCCCAGGTGAGTGGTTGACTGTTAAATGAAAACCTGTAAATCTTAATGTATAGCCTATCAGAGAGGGAGACAGTAACTAAATTGACATCCAGTAATTATCTATGTGTACTAATTTATCTGTATCGGTAGTGTCTTTGTGTAATGTGTAATTTTTAAGAGGTCTTGGACCGTTGGCTCTGTAATGTGTCAGTTAATGTTTATTTAGATTGGCTACAGAAATCATTCATTAGTATTGTAAGTTTCCTTTATTTATGATTTTCTTTTATACTGAATAGTTTTACCGAGACCGGGCTTCTATCCCCCAGATCCTGAAGTGCTTGTAAGCAATAAATCATCTGTGAATCGTCATCGGAGCTGTTTGTGTCTCAGCGTTGGAGTTAACTACCGTAACTGTCAGCCGTTAGTCCATCAGCATCACAAAACACAATGCAGAGACTATTGGCTGTTATCACTATCAGCGATATAAGAAATGTATTTGCTGTTTTATAAACTGTAATCAAGAGTAGATAGACCCTGGTTACATAGGCAAAAGGTGACTT
This sequence comes from Macquaria ambigua, assembly GCA_008360985.2. Taxonomy (NCBI): domain Eukaryota; kingdom Metazoa; phylum Chordata; class Actinopteri; order Centrarchiformes; family Percichthyidae; genus Macquaria; species Macquaria ambigua. Next base: position 76,918 of record VMKM01000812.1, read on the forward strand.
TGATTTCTAGCCCAGTTGCTTCATTTCCCAGCATGCTGAGGCATGTGCCAGTGCGTGTCGATAGGCCCCCATCACTATAGGGCTGTGATAGTGATGACAGTAAAACCTTAAACTGCACTACTTTTTATGAAGATCTATAGTTATACTGGTAACTGTCCCATCCCTACATTGAGTACATGCATAGAAAGAATCTCATTACTGACAATATGTAATATGGAATACATTCTCTGCCCTCTGACATATCATGTTGTTCTACCTTTCCTGTTGGATGCATCATTGACAAACAGGTCTTGGGGTCGTCCAGCAAAATCATGGGCCTTGGTCACCATAGCCTCCTTCATGGCCTTCAACCCACTGATGACTACAGCTGGTTTGGAACCGATGAACACACTGTAGACATTTCCATAAGACTTCCTCAGCTGGGAGAGAACAAGATAACATGTCAGTGTTTGAAATACATCACATAACTTCAGATGGATATTACTCTTAAAAAGGGGCAGATTAACTGAAATCACAAAAACATGTTTGCCCAGTTTGGTCAGTTCAGTCTTTATTTTCTCACATGGGAAATTTGGCTTGCAGCATGGCAAAAAACAGACACACCAGGTGTTGTGGACCAAGCAGCCAAAGCACACGGTAACACAGGTTTAAAGTTCAAACAAAGGTTTGGTTTGTTTCCAACAAAAAGATTCCAAAAAGAAATAACTGAAGAAAACTGAACTAAGAGTTATAGGGCCCTTAAAAGAGGTCAACAAAACATAACTGAAAAACTGAAAAATACAGCTAACAAAACAGGCAGTCAACTCAACTAATAGACCTCCCTAAATGAGACCTGAGGGAAACCTATATACTGAGCGATCAAACCAATAAACAAATGCAGGGGAGGACAACATAAACAATAACTAAAACTCAACACAAAGAAACCCTGATCCCCCCAGGCTGACAGAGCTCTTAGTATGGCCCTTGGGTTGAGCCTCGGTATAAAATCAGGCTCCACCCTCAGCCCCATTTTTTTGTTTGGCCAGGAAGGAGAGCTCAGCAGCCAGGTAACTGCAATTGTGTGGCTGTGGCCACAGCCATCACACCAGGGCAGACTCATCTGTCAGTAAAGCAGATTAAGAAAAATATATGTCATTTAGAAAGAGCAACACAAAATAATAATAAAAGCACTAAGAAACAGTAAAAACAGCAAATAAGAACAAGTTCAAAATAATAACACATTAGGAGAACTATAGAACTACACAGGGTGCAAATTACTTTCTGGAGTGCAAATTAAGTGATTTCATTGTACATACTAAAAATTGCATTGCAAATACTAAAAATAAATAATCAACAGCAATGTCTCTTTCCACAACCCTTGCAATGATTACTTGGGACAGTGGTGTCTGTAGATTATCCTCCAGGACAATATTTCTGTAAAGAGAAGTTGCTGTTTGATTTTTCGATGCAGTGAGCACCACAAAACTAACCCCTTTCACTGACATTGTATTGAGATCTCAGCAGTGGAGATCTCAAAATCTCCTCCCAATGTTTGGCCTTAAACCTTAACAAGACCTTGGACTCATCCTTTGTACTGGGTGTAAGTTAGACAACATATTACGTAAGTTAGACAATGTGTATTAGTATGGCCTACACCACTGGTTGGATACAGTCCAAGTTCACAGGCAGTCAACTCTCTACAGACGATATGTTGTTATGCAATCACATGGAAACAGTAGCAGCGCTGTTGTGAGTAACCAGCGCTGTTGTGAGATACATTTACTAATAATTACGTCACTGCCATAACAAGAGCAACATCATTCACTCCAGCAATTTTCTTCTTACCCTCTCAAAGTCCTTCAAGGGGTTCTCTAGGCTCAGGTGCAAAATGTTCCCCACTACTGGTAGGACAGTGGGTCCCGGTGGAAAGTTCTTGGGCCTCCGGGACGTAAGTTGGAGGATGATGAAGACAACGCAGATCCATAGCAGGATGACTGAGGCAAACATGGTGGAATGGACTGAAGTGAACTGAAGAGACAAGCCGATTGACTTGCTTTAAAAGTGTAGCTCATTTTTTAGTCCTGCCTCTTCTGGTTGTGTACTTTGCTTCCCAGTACTAAAGGTGAATGGGAACATGAAACAGAAACAGGTCACACACTCGGAGTTCTGACAGGCTTCGGCTTGAACTAGCCACTATTAACTATCAGTGTATCTGTTGCTGAATTAGTTCCCTAGTTTGCCACAAAGCTAATTTAACTAATGTCACAGCTTGTCAGTAGAGTAGAAGAAAGCTGTTGAGTTGTTGTTACAGTCAGGGGTGGAATGTAACTAAGTACATTTACTTAAGTACTGTACTTAAATACAAATTTGAGGTACTTGTACCAGTTCATACTTCTATTCCACTACATTTCAGAGGGAGATATTGTACTTTTTACTGCAGTACATTTTACAGTTACTAGTTACTTATACAAAACATATGAAGAGCTTATAAACTATATGTTTTGTTTGTCAAATATGAGGATGTACTGCTTTTCCTTTTAATTATTTTATTTTTGAATCATTTTGAGGTTTGGACTGTTGGTTGGACAAAGCAAAGCATTGTTAAGGTGTCACTTTGGGCTCTGGGTAATTGTGATGGCCTTTCTCACTATTTCTGGATTTCTACAAACCAAACAATCAATCGATTAATCGAAAAATAATCAGCAGATTAATCCATAATGAAAATAGATACAAAATTGTTAAAATTAGCTCCACCAGCTAAAATAGTAAAATTCTGCTTTTACATTAATGCATCAGTAATGATAATCGAATGTTTTAATATATAATAGAATTATAACAGTAACAGTCACAGGGGCCATTTTTCTGCATTGAGTGGGCCTACTTATACTTTTAATACTTTAATCCTGATTACATACTTCTACTCAACATGTTCAATGCAGGACTTTAACAGTGTGGTATTAGTAGTTTAACTTAAGTAAAGAGCATGAATAATTAATCTGTCACTGGCTACCGCGTTATACTCAGTCTGCCTGAAAGATTTAGTGGTAAATATATTCGCGACATTTCAGTGTTAGTACAGTTACAGTCGCTGCATTCTTCATTGCAAACATGTTTGATTTTCACAGGATAAATTACACCGGTAGTTTCTCTCAAAACTTTAAAGCTGAGCGCCTTTACAGAACTACTAATCCCCTTAGCAAATGTCTGTTCATCAATAGCTCCATTTGAGCCTCTCGTCCACTGCCTGAGGGACAAAACACCCGATGGTTCCATAAAAAAGCTTAGAGCGTCGGTTGTAACATACGGAGCCCCGGAGTGGCCATAGAGAGAAAAAAAATATTTCGACGCGCACTTTTTGGTTAATTCGTTACCACGTTTTGGTTAATTCGTGCGCACGTCTTAATCCAAGTATACCCACCGTGCGTAAAGACGCACACAACTCATTCAACAACACCGTTAGCTATCCCCTAAATAAAACAAGAGGTATATGCCAGCTGTTCATATATGCCTTTTCTTTTTTTCTAAAACATTCAGTAACTCCATTGTCTATGGGTTTGCTCTCTTACATTCTAAATTAATCATGTTCATGCATTAACCGTGGACCTTTACTCTAATATTTGCATTGTTTTTAACTAGCCCTAATATGCCTTCAGGGCAAAAGGTTGGAATAAGCTATGATTATCTGGCAAGTTGTCAGAAAGGTTTTTCGGCAAACTCGTATGTGTGCCAAGTTACGCATACAAGTGCCCCGTGCGCACGCAATAGCATTTCGAGCCCTCGAAGTAGTAAAACGTGGCCTCGAAATATTTTTTTTCTCTCTATGGCCACTCCGGGGCTCCGTAGTAACATGCTCTGAGGTGGAGTAGTTAATAAAACCAATCTCACCTTTGTGTCGCTTGTCGAAGTTGTATTCCAGTGTGTGGAATGGGCTCAATGTTGCCTCTGGTGGCCGCTGGGGGTCTTATTATACAACCATGGAAAACACCCATTACAACTGCGGCTCTCAAGTACCCACCCATCCATCCATTATCTATACTGCTTATCCTCCTCGTGACATTGGGCGCGAGGCGGGGAATTATGCATAATTTGCTCTGTAATATTCATGTTAGACCAGTGCAATGGTATATTTTTATATAACCAAGTACCGCACCATGTTAGCATAATTAATCTGACCGACTGTTAGCAATAGCATCCTTTTGCACGTACAGTACATTGCTTACAATGAGGGAATCTTATTTGGGCACATTGGCTACTTGACCAGTAGGCCTAGCCTAAGCCTATGTCTACATGTGCAGTTATCTAATCGTTTTGTTCTTTGATTTTCTGTGTTGCTTCAATGTATTTGTAATGTATTCTGACTCTTGAATGTGTGTCTGATGCCGATGGCTTTTACCTACACATAGTGAGCCTACACATTGCTTCATGTGAGAGGTTCATACTTAGAAGATTGTTATGGGTTACTATTTTGTTATTTCCTACTGTTAATGGTTTGATATTGTTTATAAGGGACCCCACATTTATTTATTTATATTTTATACAATTCAATTTAATTCAGCTAACAGGTCAGTTTGCAGTGGCATCCTTGTTTCTTTATGCAGGCAATGTTTATATTCCAAATGTACTGGTGTAATATGTTTTTCTGGGCTACAATGTTCATAATTTAGTAGCCTACTATATGCAGTATTGGTGTTTGTAAATGTGCTGCAGGCATGCTCTTAATTTGCTTCCCAAATATCCTAATTCTTACTTAATTGTCAGTGGAAACTAACTTATTGCTGTGCTAAAGACCAGCTTGGATAGCTGGCCTCCACAAGTCTCTAATGTCCCTACTTGAGTAGCTTTATGCATAGATTTTATTTAGTAGACGTGGAGAGAAATCTATCCTCTACAAATCTTTCACTTAGTCAGACTTTTGGTTAATATCCAATGGTTTAAATAACAGGCAGATATTCCTTCACCATTTACTGCTCATAAATTTATATTTGTAAACCTATTATCTTCCTCCAATTCTTCAAAACACACCTCTTACTGGAAACTCAATAGCTCAATTCTTCAGCATACATAAGTAATTGAAAATATTGATGAATTAGTTGAACATTAAACTCAGACTGAAAGAGAGTATTGTGATAATTGGGAATTTATGAAGTTTGAAATTGCCAATTATTTCAGAACATACAGTAGTGACTTATCAAAAAAGAAGAGCAGAGGAAAGTGAGACCATGAATAATGCTGTTCTTTTGTCCTCTAAACTCACAAAAAGTCTCTCCGAAACTGACAAAGTTAATCTCTCTGATCTGTAACTCCGGCTGGAAGAAATCTATAAATGCAAAGAAGATCACATGGCTGGGATAAGGTGAGCAGAGAAGCAACAAGCTATAAAGAACTGCATACAACAATTAAAAATGAATGGTAGCATTATTGAAGACCAGGAAATATTAGCAAAATACTGTGAAATAGAGTGAATCCGACTGGGACCTATGTGATTCGCCAATCAAATAAGAATTATATCTCAGTATAATATTTAAGCTCTAAATCACTTAATAAACAATAAATCCCCAGGAACCAATGGCCTTAAGGCAGAATTTGATAAATGATTGTGTTCTAAATTAGCTCTATTTTCAAAATATGTAAAATATATTATTAAAAAGACTATTAAAAAGAATACTGATTATAAAATGATTGCTTTAGTTCTTGACAAAAGTTTAAAATATGTGCTTAAGAGTATAATAGATTAATCAGGTTTTTACAAAATAGACACATTTCCAATAATATAAGACTAATTTTCGACACATTTTAGGTTCAGGAAGACAGTTTTATTCTCTTCTTAGACTTTGATTCCATACAACATGAATTTATGGTGGAAGCACTGCAGAGAGATGGTTTTGCTAATTTCTTTTGTAAGGCTGTTTAGAGGCTCTACTAATGGCAACAGTACAGTTAAGTTATTCAGTGGCACCTCAACTAGATTCACTCTAAATCGCGGTGTGCGCCGCTCCTCAAATCCTTTTTCAAAGATTCTGGTCTTCAACTCAACCTAAATAAATGTGAACTACTACCTATTAATGGATGTTCCTCTCCTTCTATATCCATTGTTCCAAAAAGAAATTGTGTGACATATCTTGGCACTCCAATTACTAAAGATTCTAAGTAAAGGTGCCCCTCAGATTTTATACAAATATAGAAAACTCACAAAAGATTGAATCTCCTCAGAGTGTTTGTAGATGGTCCAACGTGTAAATCTATTGATAATATTCTCCCAAAATACCTACGTAAAAACACAACTCACTATATGTGCAAGTCTGCAATTTTAAAGTCATACAGTAACAGCAGTTTAAGCCTTATATTAATGGGATTTTCATTTCTCACCACCAAGAGAATTACCTACAAAATAAGAGCAACATTGTTGCTGTCCCCTGAGCAACATCATATTGGGAAAGTATGGACTGTACAGAAAAGGTTTTTTCATATCTAATAAGGTGAAAGAAATGTCTTTATAAGTTGATTCATAAATTGATTAAAAAATGTGATGCGTGAATCGCAAACTGAAACTGTTTCTCACTCATTCTGGACCTGCAGATTTAATAAACTCTGGAAAGACATAAAGACCTTCATAGTTAATGTTGTTATTCAAAACGTTTATCTTTCCTTCTACATGATAAAGACAATGACTATTATTTCCTAATTAATTTAATATGTATTTTAATTCTTTCACAAATATATATTTATGAACAAAAAACAGTATTAGCTGTATTTTTGAAGGAAATTGAAAATTATATAGAATTCAAATCTGAAATACCTATCACATCTTTGTCTAGATTTAGCCTCTCGCTCCCTACATTGTTTTCTTTAATTAATGAATGATTTTTTTATTTCTTTTTTCAGTTATTGTTTTCTCATTGTTTTAAATCTTCTAATCCTACATGTATTGCTGTTTTCTAGTGTCACCACTCGATGGCACTGTTGCCTTGTTTTAGCAATAAAGTTTGCCCTGCTACAGAAAAGCAGGTCGGAACTAAAGTCGCACGTCCAAAACCGTGACGGGATATTTTCACAGTGACACAAAACGTCATTGATTTGAAGCAGTAATATCATATCGACTAGCCGAGCTTGGTAAGTTTAAGTAACAGAGAATTTATTTAGCATTATATGAAACAGTCATACGCGGAAACTCAAGTATGCTCGGTTGTGCATCTGAAAGTATTGCTTTTCCAACATGACATTGTTCGGTTACTGACAGCGGTGACAACAGCTTGCAACAGAATGCTAATGAAGCTAACGCTAGCCGTGGGTTGCGGCCATGGATGGTTGCGGCACACAAGGCATCTGCGTGCCCACAGCTTTACCGCACGAGCATCTAAACTACAACAACAGAAAGCCAACGAGTCTGACTGTTGTACAGCATATTGATTGATGTATTGGTGAATTTTATCCTTAGACGAGTGTGTCCTCTGGCTTAAAAGGCTAACCTTTAGCGGCTAACGTTGTTATCGTCGCTTTAGTGAAGCAACAGGACCGGTACAAACGAAACGCTTTTGTCCATTAACCAGACCTCGTAATTGAGTCGATCGTCACCTTATTGTAAATCAGTTGGGGTGTCCTTAACGAGTTTCTTGAGCTGTCTTCGGTGAAGAAAAGGTATAATGTCAATTACTTGTGCTTATTAAAGATGACCACAAGGGAGAGCCAAAACCTTACATGTTGAATTCAGTTCAGTCCTCTTTTGAAATAACGTTTAGGGTAAAAAAGAATTTGGTTATGTATTTGTTGTTGTGGTTTGCATGTGTTGTCTTTTTGATGATCTCATTGCAGCAGTGTGTCACCACCTAACTTAAGTAATAAAACACAGAAAACAACATCATACAGTGTGATTCTGCTGTAACACCGCCAACAACTGGCTTTAAAAACACTGGAGTTGAATCTATGGATCAAGCTGAACAAATATTGAACATAATTTTTCACCAATGACGAAATGTGTTTGTGTGAATTTCTCTCCTGGCATATCTCACCTCTTGTTTCCATATATTCTCAAAATGACAAGTCAGCCTACATATCAAAACATGGTGACATATTTGTGACTGTTCATTTCAGGGATGAGACTTGTTAAATTTGAACTTGGGTCATCTCTTGTAATTACAGTCTTACAGAAATCGTATATGGCAAGATATGCATCTATTCTGACATTACAGCATCAATCTAGGTATCTTTTTTTAGCAGCTATGTTACTTATTTTCTAATGCTCTAATGGTGCTGTTATGTTTTGATCTCTGATCTGAAACATTACATATAAACAGATTCATTGATTACTGGGGCCTCTGTGGCAAAAAGACAAATTCATATATTGCACTGATGAATATGAAAAGGGGGGTTTGCACATGCATGATGACTAACTTCATTAGCTGCATTTATTCAACAGATGCATCATTGAATTGTAGTCTCAGGTTGTTTTGATCGATTAACACTCACAGATCAGTAATGGCTACATGCTCAGGGGACACAGGAAGTATTCATGGATTAGATTGATTTATTCCTTTGCTGGACTACATAGAAAAATAGTACAATAATTGAATCCATGAATTCTCAGCCTGGGTCCCTAGAGGAAAACCACTGCTATAGACTTCTTCACCTAACGCCCTATCAGAAATAGACTGTGTCCAGTCTTGAGTCAAAAACATAATTATGGGAGTGATCCTCAGAAGTAAGGTGTGTCTGTACGCTTGTGTGCAGGTCAGCTGTAATGGAAGGGGGAGGGGCAGCTGGTGTCGACCTCAGCAGGAAGTTTGTGTCCGAAACTGAGCTTGATGAGAAGAGGAAGAAGAGACAGGAGGAATGGGAGAAAGTCCGGAAACCTGACGACCCAGAGGGTAAGAACACGTACACTTACACACAGATCCAAAACACACCAAACCTCTGAAATACATATATCGGTGCGTACACCCTAATATTTGTCTGTGTCCTCCTCAGATGCCCCAGAGGAGGAGTATGACCCACGGTCCCTCTTTGAGCGACTGCAGGAGCAGAAAGACAAGAAACAAGAGGAATATGAGGAGCAATTCAAATTCAGTGGGTCTCTCTTTGATATAGCTGTCATTAGGACTTTTACCTCCATACTCCATTTGTCATTTAAGTTTGAATTAACACTTTTCCTCTGCTACTCTACCAAGACAACAAGCCAGTGGCTACGGGTAATAAAGATCCACAGCCATCATACTATTAAATGCTAAACAGTCAGGTTTAGGTTAGGTTTGAATCTGTCTTTCACAAGTCACCCAACAACATGGAAGTGTAATACTAAATTGCTGGAGTACCCCTTTAATGATGTAATTGGTTATATGCAAGCCTAATGATATTACTCTTGATTCCTTTGGAATTGATTGTTTTCAGTAGATATTAGACAGTAGATATTCATTTACTAATCAGTGCATTTTGTGTGTAACGTTAATACATTTAAATATCTCTGCACTGTATAGAGTGCTGCAGGAATGAGTCCTAAAACCCAGAAATGAGTTAGCATTTTTGCACTTCCGGTTCCCTCGTCTGGAAGTCAATGGGTTACTTGAATGGGTTTTTGGTTAGATGCCTGAAATAAGGTCTGTGTTTAACACAAGCTTAAGAGATTTTAACGTTTTGTTCGACGACATTATGTACGTCAGTAAATATCCCACTCGTGAATTTTGAAGCTTTTACGTCTCTTAAAAAAGGCGGTTGCTAACAAGTGGCTAAATGAGACTACAGAGGTTGTCGGAGACATTAAACATCATCACGCCGAACACAGAAACTCACCTACTCACTCGTCCACCTTTACAACCTCGTTATATTTATATTTGCGCTCTTGCAAACTATTCTAACTCAAACTTTCTGAAGGCTTTTGTAAAAGAGGTAAGCACACGAAATCAAATTACAAGTTGGAAGCTTAGTGGTGGTGACGTTGAAGTCATGCGACCGTGGTGTAGTTCATTTATAGTCTAACGTTAGCTTTTTACTTCTGCCGATTGCATTTATGCTTCAAAAATCATAAAAGTGGTGTTCATTTGTGAAGATTATCTTGCTGAACAAAACGTGGAAGTATCATAAACTTGTTTGCCACAGAGCTTATTTTCTGCAATAATCCAGAATCCAATGGAAAAATCCCACTGGCTTTTTGACGAGGGAACCAGGCGATGCTAACTTCCGAGTTGGCCTACAAAAATGAGTCATCCCTGTAGCACTCTATTTACAGCTTTTTTAGTTCAGGTGTTTAGTTATGTTTAAATGTGTTTTAATGTTCTGCAAAGTTTCGGCTACAGCAGGTCCTGCAAGAACAGGGGGATATTTTGCAGCTGCAGCAGTTCCATTCACAGTGGTCTTACAAATGCTACGCTTAATTAGCAATAGTGAAAGAGTAAAGCTGTATCTCTGATGATTTTAGCAAAGAGATTAATTGGGAAATAACTCATCAAGCACTCATTCAGTTCAAGCCTTCATAACCAATTTTTAGTATGTTTTAAAAATTTGACAGCGTTGGTGTTCAAAATCAACAGTAAATGTCCTACATCTGCCAAACGAACGACCCGCTAGATTTCAGGGTTTTCTTTCCAGATGAAGGTCACTTGTGTGCGGATTTAAGATAAACTGTCAAGGTTTGTTTTCTGAAAAAATGCAATCACTGACATGTGTTGAGAGCATGTTTGTTTCCATGGTGACAGGGAACATGGTGAGAGGATTGGACGAGGATGAGTCCAGCTTCCTGGACGAGGTCTCCCGGCAACAGTGCCTGGTGGAGAAGCAACGCAGGGATGAGGAGAAGCAGGAGCTGTTGGAATACAGAATATCCTTTTATCACGTGTTTGTTTATATGAAAAACACATTTTAATTAGCCTGCATCGCTCTGTGTTCATTTGCCTAAATAGGTTCATCTGTTCTCCCCCATTTTACTGAGCAATAACAGATTTTGCAGGTTTAAAATAAGAACTGAGATGTAGTTGAAGTCACAGCAGTTGCACTTCATTTGTCTTGACTAGTCGTGGAATACAGCATCCTCGTGCTCCACAGGCAAAAAAAAAAGAAAAAAAGACGACATTTGAGATTGAAGCTATTTCTGTACAGTTTGAATATTCTGAAGCTCATTCCAACTTGTGTCCACACGCAACACATTTCAATACAAATCTAAATGAAAATAGAGGAGCAATTCATGTAAATGCTAAAAAGCAAAAATACTCTGGCTCTCTGTGTGACCAGTACCAGTGCATTTCACCCGGATGCATGCTGATGGTTTATCACAACCTGTATGGGTTTTTTTGAATGTTTGCATTATATGAAAACATTTCAATTCAAACTGAAAATGAAACACTCAAACTGGAACAAGGCAGTCAAAGAGCTCATTTAAAAAAATGCATTCATTCAACTATATCCCTTAAAAATCTAATGCAACGCTTTCTTAAACCTAATACACATCTTATATCCAATGCTAAAATTAGCCTGTTAAGGCAAAAGGAGCCCAGTAACAAAAAATATCCATAATATTAATGCTGTGACTACTTTGTCAGGTGCTGAGGTTTCTGGTTTACAAAACACGCCTTCCAGCCCGAACGCACTTTTGAAACGGAAATACTCGCTGCCCACTGAGACATCCAGAGTGTTTTCTACTCAAGCTGACAAAGCAGTAGTATCATTAGTGTTTGTATTGTGCCACAGTGCCTCTTCTGTAGACTTTCCTGTTTATTTGGCTAGCTTACTCATCTCTGTTGTCAAAATGTGACTTTGTCTTTGTTGTTTGTGTCTGTTGCAAGCTACTGTAAGTGTAAGGGTGGGAGGTATCAGCTGTGCCAGAGATCTGTTAGGGTTGATGCAGTTACTGCTTCCTGCTGATGGAAGGTGATAGATGTCATACATTATCATTGCACTTGGAATATGCCAATTGCTCTCATACAATGAAATAGATGTTTATAGAAGATCCTTTTTTCTTTTTTAAACTTGTGGGAGTCTCAGAACAGGATTACACACAGCAGCATAAAGCATCATATCACCTGGTGTCACGTAGGTTTGTGCCTTTCTAATGCGACTGGGCCTGCTAAGACATAATGTAATGAATCAAAGAGCAGATAAGATGCACTGAACTACTGTTCTCTTTAATGTCTTAATGTCTTCACTTGATGATCCGCCTCTCTCTTTAAAAATATGTCATTTGAAAGGATAATCTGTGCATTATTGCAAGACATCCTTTAAAGACCACCTTTATTTCTTAGAAATATTAAGACATGAATTAAGGCAGAAGCAGATGTTGCAGTTAGGACTGCAACTATCCATTGTTTTTATTTTTATTGATCTATTTAAGATTTCTTTTCAACTAACTTTTAGGCTGTAAAATGAACAAATAATGAGAGACCCATCAAGTTACAATAGCCTAACAGAAAACCCATAGTATATATTCAAAAGCAAGCAAATCTTAGGATTTGTTAAGTTACTGTATAATCAACTAATCTTCACTATTTTATATACCGAATAAACAAAACCATTAATTGGTGGATTTTCTGTTAGCCAGATAATTTATACATCATTTTAGCACAGTGTGAGCTGGATATTGAACCTATCACAGTGTGAATGTTTGTTAAATGTATTGGTGGGAAAAGCTACATGATGAGAGCCAGGTGTCCTGCACACTGAGCATCCATAGCATCCAAACAGCTTTGCTCCATGTAGTACTGTATATTGCATAGAGTTTCTCACCAAGTGTTTCAGTATCTCCCTAAGCTAAGCAGTGAAGGTGTTTTCTGGTCATTCTGTGCACTTCATGCTGTTGAACAATTGAAAGACACGCATACTGCTCATATGGGAGTCTCTTGGTCTCTTGGTGCATATATGATAAGCAGCTTTATGTGTTTTGGCAGAGGCAAGCACAGCTCCACCATACTCCTGCTGGGACTGCATCATGCATACATTACACACACACACGTTCATCCTCATACGATACCAGTACTATGCTGTATACAAATTGACATGTCTTTAATTTTGTCCTTCAGCTCTATCATTCAAGTTTTGAATGTTGACTTCAAACAACTTGTACAGCTGCATTGACCTCATCCACACTTTTTGTCATTTAACTGTTGCTTTTTTCATGACATGAGCTAGCTAGCCAGCTAGCTACTATAGCCCGACCGATAATGGATTTTTGAGGCCGATACCGACATTTATAGATATTTGGGAGTTTAAAAAATCCTATAGCAATATGTCGGCCAATAGTACATTTTTTTCACAATCGATTTTTAATTTGTGTCCCTTAGATTTGTGGTTTTTTTAATTTTTTTTATTTTTTTACATGGGACCAAGATATATACTGAGCGGGACATTTTACAGTTAAAAATAACTTGTCAGTGCTCTCTGGTAGATAAACTATGTAATTGTGACACTTTTTCTAAATGACCTCAGATCTAGTTTGGCATTTCTGTACTGATATTTCTTGTTACTTGTTAGCTGACATATACACTGATAGCGATATATCTGCAATAAGCTAATATTGACCGATATGTCGATCTGGCCGATTTATCAGTCTAGCTCTACTAGCTAGCTATGTAGGAAGATGGCGTCCCCATTCTTAATCCCGCCTACTGAGCTCTTATTGGCCGACTGTTTCTCCAACTGGAGAAAGCAGCTGTGAGTGGGCGCACTCATCGCTGAACAAATCTAAGATGTGGGCAGCAATTCAGAGGTCTGGAACCAGCCTATCCTGTTTGCCAAATCCCATCTGCATTATATCGCTGCATTACATAACCTCAAATTTTAGCAAAGAAACATAAGATTTTTTTCTTTTTTTTCATCAGGGTCATCCAGACCCTGACGATGCTCTTTGTTTCTTCAATACATTACAGCACATGCAGCATTGTCTGAACAGTACAGAAAAACAGACATATTTGCGTTCATACAGTTATTAGTTGAAGTAAAAGGCGCATTGTGTGTTTACGGTTGGTCAGTCTGCTCCCCGGTTTCTGTCTTTTTCATTTCTGTTTAGAGACCCTCAGCTATTATTTGGAACTAATTAAACAAAAACGTTACATCTGATTAATATTGATATGATAATTGGGAAGAATTTGTGTATTTAGGACGGACCACCTCATTTATAACCAGGACTCCTGTAATCTGTAGGCACTGCGCCTTACATCAAAGTGTAAATACTACACCATATGAAATTCTTGCATGTCCACAGCGCACATTTGTTGCTCTCTGTGCTTTTCATCTGTCCCTCTCTGTCCCTCTCTTTGTCTTTTGCGGACAGAAGGTTTCTGACAGACAGGTTTGTCTGCAGATGAAGAAGAGAATGGGTTGTCGTGGAAACTGTATCATAGGCTGGTAACTACGGTGACGATTTAAAGCAGTTGCTGTGAACACAAAGTGCACGCACACACACAGGTGCAGACCTTAGTTCATGCAGTGAAAACTCAGGACTGCTCGTCTCTACCTCACATATACCTAATGCCCCACTTACTGTCTGCTGATTCCTGTCCACCTGTCCCTTTTGTCTTATACCTTGTGTGCTTCGTCTTTTTGTGTGTCTCTCGGTCCATTTTCCTCTGTCTCTGCATCTCGACCCGATTTCATGTCTCCTGAGCTCTGTCCATGTCCTGGTCTTCTTTTAGGCTCTATATCTGTGTCACCTCTCTCTGCCTGAGTGCTTTTCTTAGCCTTTCAGAACTGTGTCTCTTTTTCCAGCACACTGATGGAGAGATGTAATGCTCCCCCTAAAGAAGGACAGAATGCTGCTGAGTGGGTCGTGTGTTCCCACGTGCCCCTGAGCCCCACTCGTTGCTCCCTCTCAAAGGCTACATTATGGTTTATTCACCTTAACTCTGTACTTTCACAGCGCTCTAGTGAAGCAAGCGTCCACCGAAAGCCGCAAAGAGCCTGAAAAGAAGGTGGCACCTAAACATACAGGGGCAGAGCAAAGGACCAGCCACCTGTCTCAGGCCCATTTATTGGCTGGAGCTGTTAAGAGGCGCAGGTACGCAGATACACTTCTTTAAACCAGCAATAAGACTTTTTTTTTTTTTGGCTTAGGGGCAGCAGAACAAGCTCTAAACACAGCACTGACATATTCTCTCCTTATTAAGTTGACATGACGAACTTAGCAGGCAGTTGCCTATTTACACACCCAGCAAACACTAAGCAACATCAACATTCATTTGAAGTTGTTTTTGTATCCATCTGATGAATTTAAATCCAATATTCATTCTTCCTTTGGTTCTGTTTTTAATCTTTACCAAGTCCTGAGGGAAATATCTGTCTCTTTAGCTGTTAAATGCTCCACTACGTTTACCAGCTAGTCGCTAACTTTGTTTGTCTGCCATTTGGTGTTGGGCAGGGCAGCATCACTTCAGAGCAGAAAACAGCTGCCTGTTGCGGCCAGAAACCTAAAACAAAACAGTAAAGTTGCACTGATGAAAACTGTAAACTAAAGATTCACTTACTTAGGTTTTCCCAAAGCTTTCAGCTGTATCCCATGTCCACCTGCTGAAAGCTTGAGGAATAGCCAAGTATGTGAACCTTGAGTTTACCATTTGTATCACAATACTAGTGCAGTGCCTGTTCGGAACACGTGCCCGAACGGGCTGATTGATTGGCTCCCGCCGGTATTGCCGCTTACAGCATTGTCGGGGGGGTGTGCCCGTTCAGAGCGGGTCGAAGTGCTGTGTCCAGAACTGCAGTATGGTTTTTTGCAGCGTTCTCAAGAGTGGTGTTGATCGGATGAACAGTTATCAAAATAATCCAAGGACACACATACAGACAGACAAATTCCTTCCTTTATCGTTGGATATGTCAGGACTGAACCTCCATGCTCAAGTAAAGTTTGCGGGACATAAAACCAAAACAATGAGATTAAAGACGCTAAAATGCGGGGAACCACAGAGTCCGGCGATAATTCTCTGTGGGTTTGTCACTGCAAATGACCCCATTCACATTACACTCAGAGATTTGACCCACTGTTGACATGAAAATCGTGATTAAATCTTCAAAATCTTATTGTTCTCTTGCCCAGTTCCTCCCAGTCATCAGACAGCAGTAAGAAACAGAAGGTGGAAATCACAACAACAACAACAACAGCAACAGCAACGACAGGAAATGGAGACAGACACACAGGTGGGCACAGAGGAATGTCTGTCTGAAGTGGACAGAAATTGAGTTGTGCACCTCTTTGGCAATTCCTGGAATTGCTAAATGATTGAATTATCAGACCAGAGAAACACAAACGCATATACAGCTCACTGCTTGTGAGTGAGTGATGCATTGATGGCGTACATGGAGTGTGCATTTTTCTTCTACATGCAGAGCTGGAATTACCTTGAAAATTGGAAAATGTTTGCTAAGTGGAAGTGTGATGTAGATTCAGTGGAACCACGTTTACATAAGGGACACCAAAGGAAAAATGAATACAGAAAGCCCAGGGCTAGCGTGACCTTGTTTCACACTTGAGTTAGTTACTCAGTGCTACTGGCACTGAAGAATGGTAGTTACCTGGTTAAGATATATTTTAGCTGAGGTGAGGTGTCCATTCTTATTTTGTTCACAAATTTTTATTCTCTGCAGATGTCATGTTTCATATTTCACACAAGCAACTGTTGTAACGCCTCAATTCAGTATTCATTTTCACTTTGACTGCAGTAGAAGTGTCAGTATTACAATAGTGTTTAAAGCTGCATTCATTGATTTTTGATTTGGCCACTTGGGAGCATCAGAGCAATTTGAAAACACATTATTATTATTATTATTATTATTTACCTTGTAAAATTGGTATGGCAAGCGCATTAGCAAACATTTGCCTATTTACATATCCAGCTATCCGGCTTTTCAGGTGCTAGCTAGTTCACCAGCTAGTCGCTAACTTTGTCTGATGGCAGTTTGGTGCTGAGCAGGTAGTGCACAAGTCTTCCTGGAAACAAGACTGATGATAAGAACGGTGAGAGCGAATTGAAACCGTAAAGTTGTGGGCCATAAAAACTAAAACAATGAGCTGAAAGACGCTAAAATGCTCCGTAGAGCCGAGGGGTACTACAGAGTGAACATTTTCTGTGGGTTTGTCACAACGAGCGACATCTTTCACGTAATACATAATTATTTGATCCATTGTTAATATAAAAATATTGATTAGTGCAGCTTTAAACTAACAGGTCTACTAGTCTAATTCGGCTTTTGAAGTCAGCTGATCTCTTTACTATTAATTCCATTCATCTTGTATCCAGGGTCTATACTGCCTGCAAGATGGTTTTGGGAAGCCTGATTAAATAGTCAGTTTGTCTTATTTACAGTGTACAGGCACTTCTCTGTGCTTATAACCTGCATTCCACTGAAACTTTACAGACTAAAGCATTGAAAATAGTCTAGTTAGTAAATGGGTATATTGCATTTTTCTTGGTACTTAGTTATGTGATTAATTTACATTTCCTACTCTCCAAATTTTCATCTCTGACCTTTTAAAAAATAGCCTGATACGGGGATTTCTGCATGTACAAGCTCGGAATCTGACAGTATGTTGTGCTGTTCAGAACAGGAGGATGGAGCAGGAGGAGGAGCAGGGCGAGCTGAAGATAAACAAACAGTCCCCGGCCTGACGGCGAAGACCCCCTCGGCTCCCCTGAGCTCCTGTCAAGGCGTGTTACACCTGCCGTCAGCAGCCGTGTGCGTCGGCGTTTTACCAGGACTCTGGGTTTATTCTGGCAGCAGCGATTCTGACAGCAGCTCGGACAGCGAAGGTAGCGTGGACGCAATCATGTTGCCGTACCCCCGGCACAGCAGGGCCTACAGATAGACACACACACACACACCAGCACCCACACACACACACGCACATACACATACAACCTGATGTTTGCATGCCTTCAGTATGGCTTGCAAACTGTCAGAAAAGGTAACCTCACACATGGAGACAGATTAAAGGTCATACATACACACAGTGATATAGAGGTACTCACACACACACGACAGAGCACACAGTGTACCTACAGGCCACACAAGTTCATATCATGTTAGTCATATAATGGCAACACACACACCTAGAAAACATTTTCAGTATTCCTGTTGTTTTCACAGCTGTGAGTTGAACTGTTGCTCTTTGTCATCAGACAAAGTTCAGCCCAGTAATATAACCCTAATAAACAGTAACTTTAGGACCAATTTAAACTCTATTCTGAACTAAATCTGTGTATTTGTGGTTTTTGCTATTGTGGCTCTCAAACATGACACCTCCACCCTTCCTTCCCTCAATCAAATCTCACGCAGTTTAAGCCGAGCAACCAATCCCGCACTGCCTACCCCGACGACATCTTGCCCCCTCCTACACCCCCCCTCCCAACCCAAGCCACAGCGACTGCAAGCTGTGCTGTTGGCTGAGGGAACAGTGATTGACAGCTGTGGAGCAAGGAAGAGACTGCTTTAGACCGTGTCACATGACTCACACCTTTTAGCTAACAGCAGCAGATGAGAGAGAGCCGGGGCAGGACACGCTTCTCTCTCTCTCTCTCTGTCTCTCTCTCTCTCTCTCTCTCTCTCTTTGGGTTAAATGCAAAGTCTGAATGGTTTGAAAAGTAATGTTTCTATTTGTGTGATGTAATGTGTTTTCTCATCAGTAGTTTGTCTCAAAGTGACGTCGTGCTGGAAAGATGCCAGACTGTTTGCTGCTGTCTCAGGCGTTGGAGCTTTGTTTTGTTGGTCAAAGTCTGAGCAGAGAGAAATAAAGAGCTTTCCCTTGTACTGTTTGTTTACTGTGTTTATTTGTGTGTGTGACATAGAGACAAAGAGCTAGTATATTTGCAGGATACTAAAGGATTTTTAAAAAAAACTTATTTTTAATATTAGGGACCAATTATGGATTGGAAATACAAATAGTATATACCGCATTAAGTTAGCCTTTTTCTTTTTTTGTCTGGTCAGTGGCTCTCAACAGTTTTGGCTTGTGATAATGTTTACTGATCTGACAACTTATCACAGGTATGGCGTATGGACATGAATTATGAATAATGAGCACCAAAGAGTGATTCTTCCTTTTCAAGTTGTTTCATTTGAAGGATTGGAGGCCCGAAGAGGTAAAAGCATCCAGTATTTCACAAGAACAAAAGCTAAATTTAGACTCTTCCAATCATGTTACGATCCCTCAGATACCACTGGAAAAGGTAAACACTGTGACCGCTTATGTAATAATTGAATTTAAAAAAAAGTACAAACCACAAGTGATGTAGGATGCATGCATGAAGAAGTTTTCAAAGTATTTAAAGAGCAACTTGCAGGTTGGAGACCCCAGTGTAGGAAAATGATATAGATTTTTAAAAAATAATACATGTATACAGTCACATATCTGATCCACCAACCAGCACTTTTAGTGAGATTTATTTTAGTGAGAAATCTTAGTTTTTGAAACAGTTCACCTCTCATTCCCACGGTCTTCTCCCACTAAAGTAGCGCAGCTAACCAACGGAGGCCGGTAGCCAGTTGAGGTGATACATAATACATCCATGAATGATTCATAATGATGATGCTGAGGATTAGCAGGTTTAATGTTTACTATGTTTTCCATCTAGGTTTAGCGTGTTAGCATGCTAAAATTTGCTAATTAACACAGTCGGTTTGAGGTTGATGGGAATGTCATTGGTTTTGTAGATATTAGAACATGAACCAAAGTACTGGACATTTATGACCTGATGATGGCGCTGAATGAAAAGTCAGAGGATCACCAAAGTTATTACAATTTATCATATGAAACAAAAAACAACTGGATTCTCAGATCTGAAGTATCTAATTAGTCCTAACCTAATAGTCTAAATAATCTAATAAATCCTACAGCTCAGACCAAAATATGAAGCTGTTATAGCACCACCATCTTGTTGATCTCTGTGTCATTTTGCTGCCTTTGGGAGATCTGAAACCTAGGCAAAAAATGAAGAAGAAACCAAAAAATAATAAAATGCTTCCAGCCCAGTTGGCTTACAGTGCTGAGGTACAAAATACATCACACAAGGCCTTCTTTAAAAGTTGTTTGAGCAGGTTTAAAAGATGAAGATGGAAGATGAATTGGCATTGTAAAAAACGTGCATATGCTTTGACTCTTCATTAAGACCTGGATGGCCTGTTTGTTGGGGGTTAAAAGATCTGAGATGTAGCTCGGAGCCAGACCTACTTGGGCCATAAAATTAATGTGCAAAATTGGACTAGATCAAAACTAATTTGAGTAATTGGATTCTGGGATGTGTATTCAGTCCTCATTAAAACCCTGGCAGGAAAACTGTTTTTCTATCTCAATCAGCTAACTGAGCTCAGCTTCACATAGTGGCAGTCAAGGTGAGATGATATCAAAATGAAGTCTTTCAGTGTCATTCAACAACTTAAGCAGTGCAATGTTTGTAATTCTTTTTAGTGGATAACATGTCTGTGGAAAAGAGTGTGTCGCTCAAGGTATGAGAGTGACTCAAAGCCTTTGTAAACACAGTGATGATGAGACTGGAGGAAAATTTATCTTCATGGCCAGTAACAAGCCTTTCCGTTTGTCTAAGGACAGTTCACTGACATCATTAAGGAAGCCGTGGGTTTCTCAGTTTAACCGACAGATGAAGCTCAGTATCACTGGTATAGCTGTGAAAAGAGTTACCATGACAACAAATAATATAACCAACATACACAAAGAAAATATCAGGATTTGAGTTTTGAGGCACACAAAACACAAGCGTTTTAAATGAAAGTCCGTCCCCAGCGACCCCATTTTTTTCAATCTGACAATCATTACGATATGTTCAAGGTGGTTTGTGCCAAAGGCAGCAGCACTAAACCAGAGCACCAAGACATCCACATACTGCCCAAAATGGTTGAAGGATGGAAGTGCGATGTAGATGAAATCTGGATGGAATTCGTTTAAGAATAATTTTTCTCTTTGTTACCTTTACAAGTTTCTTTGATGCCACACTTTGTGTAAGCTAAATTGACTCAGTCCGTTTAACTGGCAGCAGCAGCCTGTAACTCATTATCTCTTCGGTCCAAGCGAATACAACAGAAAAAAAAAAATCAGAGCTGAGTAATGTGGAGTAAAACACAAATCTGGTGCCCACCACCCACCCTTCTGTTTCTCATTTTGCGTCTGTTTGTGGTCGTTTAGCTTCTCTTTGTGGTAATTTTGCATCTCTTTGTAGTCGTTTACTATCTCTGTGGTCATTTACCATGTCTTTGCAGTCATTTTGCGTCTCTAGTCGTTTACTATCTCTTTGTGGTCGTTTTGCGTCTCTGCAGTTGTTTTGCGTCTTTGTGTGGTGTGCGGCTCTTATATCCACAGAGACAGAGAACTTGACATATCCTTCAGTTTATTAACCTGAGTGTGGACATAGACACAACTTTATAAAATCAATAGCAACACATTTAGTACAAAGATGCACAGCAATACACATAGTAGTAGTTTAAGTACACAATTCAGCACTGCATAAAAAGTACATTAAAAACATGTCAGAAACATTGGCTTATCAGAACATAAACAGCTTCATATAAATATACATTCGATATATATGCATATCAGAAACTCCTCTTCTGCTTCCACTCATTAAAACTCTTGACACTAACAGCCTTCTCTGACACCGTCTGTGCCATGTAACACTTCCTTCCCTTTCAACAGAATCGCATTAAAATATTTACAAAATCTGATAAATACATCATTTGAGAAAGAAAATAATCATGCGTTTGTGATCATCAGCATCAGTTTGTAAACAGTGAGTAGATATTGGCAACATGCAGGATGAACTGAAGTCATCAGAAATCAAAGGATTTTGCAAAAGCTAGCAAAATGGCCCCATATTTAACAGCTTAATCAGTTCACACAGTATCCCACATGTATCCCGTGTTAGTGCTACAACTGCCACTACGGCCTCATCCTCCTCTGATTCTGTCCTCTTGAACCAAATAAGCATAGTGGAGCATTAAAACCCACCTCTCAGACCACTGGTGATCAAAACCTCAAAATTAAAACCTCCCCCTGACGACGGAGCAGGGGGTAAGAAATAGTGCTTTGTTCAGGCTCAGTCTGTGGGTCTGCCACACGTGAGCTTAAAAGCAAACAGCCTTCATCTGATCCGCTACCTGAAAAGGATCCATATGACAACGGGAGGGGACTCAACCACTGATATATTTCAGCTTAGAAGGGACTTTACAGCAAGGAGTTGTATGTATCACATGGTATCAATCACAGACACACACATGCAAGAAGCAAAGAACCTACATCCTGATAAGTCAAGATATTTTTCATTTCTCTAAAAAAAGGCCAGTGTTTTACCTGCATATTCATATCATTTGGAGACACCTGTCATCACTGTAGACATGCAAGGTCCTTTACACAATATCATCATAGTTCTGTGAGCTGGAAAGCTTTAAGAAACAGACAGTATCACTTCTGATGGATTCACACTGGATATTGACCAAACATTCTTTAACCAGTAAAAACTTTGCAGATATAATGGCAGGGATGTCTTCAATGTTAGATTTTTTTTTGTCCACAACTCATTTTTGTTCACAGCTGATAAACACACTCATTCTGTACTGTTTGCCGTTAACGAGAAGAGAGGTTTTGTTGAGCTATTGTACAGCGTGTGGGCTCTCGTTTTCGGGGAGCGTCTCACTCCGGCGCCGTGTTGCAGGGCGGTAGATTCCGCTGTTTAAAGTACTGGGTGACCTGCTGAGGCAGCTCGGCCAGGACCGACTTGGCGAGGGTCTCCTTGGGTGCCTGAGAGTGAAAAGGAGCAAGAGAGCACATTAACAACAAAAAACACGGAGCAAAATGAAGGCTGAGAAAAAGGTTAGAATACTGGTGATTGTGGTCTCTTTTGGTCCTGCTTTGAGTGACTTTTCTGGTCTAGCCCTGGTATTTCCATGTCCAGTGGACCAACCTAGAGCTGGCTGATGGTTGTGTGATGTGTAAATGTTTGTGTACTGTTGGTCTTTTTTTCCCAGGCCCCTTATATCCATTCAAGGAAACCCATAAAGATTGTTTCCGCCAACCTGCTCAGATTTTTTAGCCTAACATTAAGGAAGGAGCTCAAACCTTACAACTGAGTAAATACACTAGACAACACTCTGAACGACTGGTCAGTAACCACTGGAGACAAACCCGTAAATCCCACAAGAACACCAACTGTCGCATGTTCTTGTACCAAAACAAACATGGTCTGCAACCATTAGCTTGCACTGTTTATATGCACTGAAAACCAAAAATGTTGTAGAGGCATTCATTTTCTTGCCACGGTTCAGTGTTTCCTCCATTACAGTTGTCCAGTGCACTCGCACACCACAAACCTTTTGGTTCGCCATTCTTCTTCTTTTGTTTATTTACCTATATGTCTCCCTTGGGCGACATACACACACACACACAGTGACGTCATCAGCCGTCGATTCCAGCCGCAAATATCAAACATGTTCATATTTATGAGAACGAATGGCAGCTACTGGATCTGAAGACTTAATCATTTATCAGAGCGATTCAGCAGAGTCTGATGTTAAGCTTGTGGCAGTACTGATTCCCCAGACTTCAGCTGATTGGGAAGAAGCCTGACAACCAGTTCCCATGCACCTAAAAATACAAAAAAAATATGTACCTGGAGAAACAAATCTCACAAGTGCCTTCACAATAAAAACAATGCCTCCTTAATAATAATGAACAAACACCTCTTCAATTATAATTAAATGCCTCCTCAATAATAAACAAATGCCTCTTTCATAATAAGGAAACTGAAATATTGGTTGGTTTTTTTTCTTTATTCCCCTTTAAAGTTTCCCCAAATTAAATGGACAAAAGGAAATTTGTATGAAGGAGGTTTCAATGAAAATAAACAAAATAACAAAATAAAGCCTGCAGGTGCTAGGCTATCATTAGGCAGGCAAAACCTCTTGCACGAATAGCACTAAGATCTGCCCTAATGCAGGCAACCTAGTTGAAAGGTGATTTTTTAATATTCACTCAAACTGGGCTGCAGAATGCTCAAAATCACCCTCAATCAGAACAGCAAAAGACAACAAAGAAGTCTCAAAAAGGCCTAAACACAGTGTCTAGCTGATACTATCTGATAAAATGAGGTCTGCAGCAAGTCGAGGAAGGATCAGAATGACCTGGGCCTGCAATTCCCCACCTCTCTTAAGCCCCAAAGAAAGGGTGTCGTCACACCCTGATTGGCCAAGAGGGGAATGCGCCAAGCTGCTCTCAGTTATTATTTAGAAGCCAGTCCCCACACCCTGCAACAGGCGATCTGAATAACCTTCCAATCAACTCGCTTGGCTGAATTTTGACATTCAGCCAAAACGAACTGGGAAAAAGGAAATGATAGCAAGCACCAGAGAATTCCATAAAAAGACAGCTAGTATGCTCATTTATATACCTTTTTAAAAACATTTCTTTTACATAAACTGATTTGGTTTGGTTTGAAGTTGTTTTTATGCGTCCTGGCTGTGATTTGTTCTTATTCTTTAACAAATTTTAAAAAGCTAATAAATTCTATTACAACTATAGCTGCTAACTTTCAGAGTAATCACCACCAACTATACCAACTCCATGAAGACAATCATTTGCAGTGAAAGTGAGCCTGCCAACACAGCTCATCATTTCAGGTCACTCTCATTATTACTTTTCCTCTCTGTCTCTGCTTCATTTGTCTCTCTCTGTCTCTCACCCTCCCACCGAAAACTGGAACGAAGCCAGCAAACACTGTGTTCCTCCCACTTCAGAGGAAGTCAGCTCGCCCACCACCAGCCCACACACACACACACACACACACACACACACACACACACACACACAAAATATACAGAAATTACCAAAAATGCACACAGCCTCCAAATGTGCACACACAAATTAGTCCATGTGGTCACCTACAGCACTCATGTATGAACACTCACATTAACACTTTTTATATATACTGTATGTATGCTCATTAACACGGCACATCACACACACGCTCACAGCGTCTGAAACAGTGCCTCAGATGTCTGAGTCTGAGATAACCAGGCAGCTATCTTCATCTAGCAGACCCAGTGTGTGTGTGTGTGTGTGTGTGTGTGTGTAGTGTGTGTGAGCAGCTACAAAATGAGTAGCAACAGGCTGCCATTTGGTAACACATTCACACTCAGACAGCATGACATCATGTCATTAGGTAAAGCCTCTACGGCTGAACTAAGATGGAGTCAAAGTGACGCTGAAAATCACATTAGCAAGTCGAACGTTAGCTTAAGTGGCGTCTCGGCAAATGCTGACTGAAAGACGTCAAACTTCACTGAGACCTGTTTGGGTGTTACATTTTATGGATGATTCACCAGACAAAGAGATGATTGTGTATTGTATTCTGAATATTTGTGTTTCAACTAGGGATGGGCATGAGTACTCGAGTACTCGTTTTGGACGTCAGTATTTGTTCAACGTCTAGAGTAATTGCTTTTTTTTTTCTTTGTAAAAAATAACATATATAATAAATATAAATGTAAAGTGACACTGTATTATATTAAAAGTTTCCTTTTTTTGGATGGGCTGCAGTGATGTAACTGCTATGAATATCTGCACAGATCCGTATAGCAAAAATGACATCAACATTTTCATTTTTCAGTCAGACATCACTCGATCTAACGTTACAGGCAGAATGGCGACCAGGCATAAGAGTGATGTTGGAAGTATTTCGACAAAATAAAATGAAATGAATGTGCAGTGCAAGCTATGTAACAGTATCACAGAAAAACTAGTTCAATGATCAACCATTTGCGCATTAAGCACAAGGAGAAAACAGCAGACAGTTAACAGGCAATCTCTCATCACCTCCTTTGCTAGCAGTGTTAGCACGCTAGTAAAGTTAACCAGCCACAGCTTTTTTACCAACATCTTAATGTTTGTGGATATGTTTTTTCTTTATGTAGGCTAATCTCTACAGTCTGTGCAGCACAGAAAGGTAGGGTAACCCTAACCTCTACCTGCATTTTGGACCCTATTCTTACATTAGATTTTCTTTTGCAAGTACTCGAGTACTCTATAATAATTTAAGGCGAGTACTCGAATATGGAAATTATTTAAAATGCCCATTCCTAGTTTCAACACAGTTCCACTGAGAACACCCTACAGCTGCAAAGTAAGTAAGTCCATTTACTCATGTATTTTACTGAAGTATAAATTGAAGTACTCTTTATTTTATCTGATTGTTGTAGATGAGTTTTTAGGTACAAAAAGGTTTTAGGTGCAATACTGTCCAATGAGCATATTAAAACGCTGTTAAAATCAATCTTTAAACATAAACTGGCAATAACAGATTTCTTTTGGCCACTTGGGGGCAGCAGAAACAAGCAGTAGACACAACAGTGACATATTTTAACATTTTAAGTTGATATGGTGAACTTGTTAGCAAACAGATGCTTGTATATCACGTCCAGCAGATATTGACCAACATTATCATTTATTCTGAGTCGTGTGTTTCTGGTCACCTGGCAAATATTCTGTTTTATCTCTGTTTTTGGTCTCCACCAACTCCTCGGGGAAAAATCTGGCTTTTTAGCTGCTAAATGCTCCATATGTTCACCAGCTAGTCGCTCACTTTGTCTGTTTGCTGTTTAGTGCTGAGCAGGTAGTGTACAGAAGGTTTGTAGAGCTTGTTTGCTGAAGAGCTTGTGTCCGCCACTTTTAAGTACATGGTACTGTAAATATTATACCTTTACTGAAATAAATTTAAGTACTTTACTTCAGTAAAGGATATATCACTTCTTTCACCTCTGGGACTTTCACTGAGAAACACCTCTGGATTTTTTTTCTGGATTTTAAGATCCTGAAAACCTCTTTTCTCAATCAACTGACTGTTAGCGATGGGATCCTAACATGAACACAAAATGGTCTGAGCTCTTCTCACTAGTTTGAAGTGGACGGGACTCGAAAAAAGGTGATAATTGTACTTGCATGTACCAAGCACTATTTTCTACTACTGGACTTTTTCTATGCGTCTGTATAGTACTGTATCGTATATGTGGCTGGGCTGGGCTTTGCTACATAGCACAGTGCAATAAGTCTTAGAAAATTTTAAATAAAGTATTTGGAAGTCAAAGATGAACCTATATTGTAAACCTCAACTGTTCAGTAATTGAAGCAGTGCTATTTCTTCTTCTTTTTTAGCGCATGCAGGTTCCATGTCACACCCCTGCTCTTCATTTTTTAACAGCCCGAGACCAATACTCACATTACGGAAATCCCTGAAAGGGACGAACTGCACAATGTCCCGGACAGCCTCCTCTCCTGTGTTGGACCTCAAAACGCTGGCGTCTCCATCTAAGAACTCCATGGCAGCAAAGTCTGCGTTGCCCACGCCAATGATGATGATGGACATGGGTAACTTAGATGCCTGTACGATGGCGTGACGCGTCTCATCCATATCGCTGATGACACCATCTGTTATGATGAGGAGAGTGAAGTACTGCTGCAGAGGGGAAGAGGGATGGTGGAAGGGAAGAGATGGAGAGAGAAATGCGGGAAAGGAGAGAGAGACGAAACAAAGGGAAATGAGAAATCCCATTTTCATGTGATGTCACTTCTAAATCTCAAATCTCTTTTAAAGTCACTTGCAGAGAAAAATGCATCAAGAAAAAAAACAGGGAAAATCAGTTACAATCATGAAGATTATGCTGTCCATAATGGTAAGCTGAGTCACATAGTGTTGCGGAGGTGGAGAAGAGGGGCTAGGACAAAGTCCAAGACAAGGGAGACATGACAAAAGCAATAACGGACATTTCAGAGAGTGTTAGGAGTGACAGTGAAGAGGAGACAGGAGCTGGACAACACTGCACGAGGAAGAGAAAAATAGAAACCAGAATGAAAGCTTTTCTGCATTACAGCAAGTTGGGCTCCATTCATATGACAGAGCACACCATCTGTTCCTGGAAAAAAAAATGGCAAAAATGAATCCAGAGATGAAAAAAAGAAAGGAAGTACAAACAGTGAACAATTTGAAGTGAATCAGGAGGAAAAAGGGTCAGGCTTCAGTATAAGACTGAAATATCCCAAAGCTCAGACTTTGACTGAACTCAGAACTCACCACAAACTCTTTCTGTTTTTTCCCTCCGAATTTCCCCGCAGGTATCTCCATTTCATCTGATATCATATTAGTATTTCACTCATGGTTCTGTTGTCTGATGTTGTCTGTAATGAACAACTCCAGGGGTAGAGCTATACTGTAACACGTTATGATAGCAAGGAAGAAGAGTGTTTTCTTTTCTCTCACAGGCTGCCACTGAAACCTTAATCAATGACCACTGTGAGTGGTACCCCTTCTCATAGTGAATCCCCTACATACTGATACATTTTCACATCAATTTGCCACCACAGTGCACAAGGTCTGAATGACAGGACCTTAAGTTGCGACTCTCATTTAATTCCTATTTGCTGATATGCTGTATGCAAATGTCATTTATTCATCCATGCAGTTGGCATGAATGAAACTTGAAAATATAGGCAGAGACTGTTGCTCAGATTGTTGTTACTGTGGTTGTAGAAGGTTTTTTTTTAACCTCTTTTGTCCCAGTCGCACCACGCCAAGAAAATAGTTTTTATAGACTGATCTGAACTGACGATCCCCTCAACAACTTAAAATTGGCTCTTTCATTGTGTTCCACAGTTCAGTCAGACACACTTACACCAAGGAATTGACCATTTATAGCAAATGGTTTTACGGTTAGATTTGGCGGAAAAGGCTCTGCTACGTTTACACGCACACTAATTTTAAATAGCATATTCCAAATTAGGCCTTATTCTGAATGTAGAGACACGTGGGATATGCCGGTATTATTCGGGTTTTAGGAGGTCTTTGGATGTGTATATCGGAATATGCGTCTCAGTCTGGGTTTTTACTGCAGTTTGTGACACACGGCCAGCTCTGTGCAGTTTACCAGGCTGGGCTAGAGATGCATGCATAAAAGAAAAGCCCACATTTCTGGTCAGAAGGAGAAAAACACCTAATTTTAACATTATGAAAGACTTGGATATCAACAGGTTTGTGGATATACACAAATATCGCAATGCTGACCTTTTCAAGAAGGTGGTTGACGCAAAGACTGATAAACGTGATTAAACGACATGTTAGGGCATTGACCCCTGGCCATCACAGCTGGAGTATGCACGGCTGGAATATTAGTGGTCAGTGAATCTGAGTAGTGACGAGGAATCTGCTGAGAGAGCTAATCCCCCTTAATAAACACATACATGAACTTTAAATCTTAGTTAAATCAACAACATGAAATACCACGTCATGGAGGAGGTTGAGGTGTTAGAGGGAAACAGCGTTGGCAAGAGCGTGATCGTCAGAGTAAACTAATAGTGTCAGGTTATGATGCCGGCGCTACATACATACACCTGCATGAATATGATTGGACGTTACTAGCTACACCGCTGTGAATGAGCCAATCATTGTAAAGCATATTGCAAACAGCAATACAATACAACACTATGCTTAATCACTATGCTCTTCAGTAAGAGACATTCATGGCCAATAGTTATACAGGCATGTAAGGCACGCACACACACACACACACACACACACACACACACAGAACATGAACTAGAATGCGAATGTATTATCCTATGATAAGAACAGACAACGTGAAAACACACACTGACTTTACTCGGAACAAAATCACACTTCCATGTTACACACACACACGCAGGGAGGGCTCTGAAGCCTGTCTCTTTAATGTGCTAACAGCAGCGCTCATTAGAGAATCATTATCACACAGACAGACAGGGTCGCTCACACACTGGGACACGCACTGGCCTGCAGCCTGTGTGTGTGTGTGTGTGTGTGTGTGTCAGTAGCAGTGTGTTTGTACAGTACACAGCCACGCGTTCTGCAGTCACAGGTTCTCTCATTATCTGAGGAACGGGAACACTGAGGCAAAGCAGCAGTCAATTTGTGGAGCCTACAACCTTCCCACCCACCTACCCCAACACACACACATACACACCAGTCAAACCACTACTCCAGTATGTGGTCCACACACACTTCTGCTGCGGCTGTCACATCTTATTGTCTGTTACTCCTTACTATGTTCCACCCCTGTTTGAACTCACTGTAATATAACACAAGAAAAGGGGTCTGCAATCATTTCCTTACAGATACAAAAGGATTCTGGCACACAACACACAGACGAGCACAATCCTTTGTGTATTTTGCTCATGTATTTCTTCTCCACAGGGTGACAGGGTACAATTAGGGACAAAAAGCACCGTGGGAGCATAATGATACCCAGCTACCGCAGTCTCTTCAGATTTAGGCAGGAGATGTGCCACTGGATACATACAAGAGGGGGACATGCACCATTTTTTGAAAGTTTGCAGATCTGAAGCTCCTGTGAGTTTCACACATCTGTAGATTTTTTTTTGTATGAATGACCCCAGTGGGAACACCACGCTGAGCTTCACAGGTAATGTTTGCCATCTTGCTGCCCTATAGACGTCAGCAACATGTGTAAGACCTCTGTTTGTGCCCGCACTCGTCTTAAGCTGCAGCAAAGAAACATGAAGTCAAGTACAAACCATCACAGTGCACAAGCGTAAATTAAAACAGGCTGAACCATTGACGGGGACAAGCTTCCTCCAGCTGCACAGCCTGCTATTTATTAAAGCTTTGTTTCTTTTTGTTCTGGAATGACTCCTTCTGTTTTGCATTGCTAATTAGAAATTAAAATAGATATACTGGCTTGCAATGATTCTGCTGCTGCACCAGTGGGCCTTACTGGGGTTGGAACCCAGGACCTTTGACAGGTTAACCACTGCTGCCTCACAGTGAACAAGTCTGTGGCTCAAAGGCATAAATACTTCTCTTATTTGGATCCCCCAAGCGACAGATTTAGAAGCTGTGCTAGCAGCTACTGCTATTTATTAGCAGCGATTACACATTTAGTTGTGATTTAGTCTCTAAGCAGCCAAGCCAAATATCGCTCATTTGAGACTTCAGTATACCCAAGGTGAAAGAATCCTTATTCTGGTGCAAATAGCGAATGACTTGTCTTATGTTTTATGTGTTACTGCCTCAGATACATAATCCAGTGGTTCATCCGATGGAAGTACAGTGTGCTGAAATTCACTAGTGACTAAAACTAAACTCAGATCAAACAAGCTCAGCTGTTTGCTCTTCTATTAAAACATGACTTCTGACTAGAGAGATGACTACAGGTGTGCCGCCCATCTTATTTGTGACGTATAAAACTGAATATTTGTTTTTGAATCTCACCAATGTGAAAGGACCACTGTATAGTGGAATGGCTATAAAAGTGAAAGTATATATGAAACGTAGCTACAGTTTGCGTTTTA
Source organism: Macquaria ambigua (assembly GCA_008360985.2). Taxonomy (NCBI): domain Eukaryota; kingdom Metazoa; phylum Chordata; class Actinopteri; order Centrarchiformes; family Percichthyidae; genus Macquaria; species Macquaria ambigua. The sequence goes on from VMKM01000812.1 coordinate 108,194, forward strand.
AGAAACCAACAAGAATCACAATGCTGGTAGAATCCATGGGTCAGACAAACCCGATGTAGTCGTCACTGCAGGCCATCTACAAACAAGACTAAGGGCCTTTTCACACCTGAAATCCGAACCAAGGTTTGTGTTTTTGTTAATACATGGTATATATTTAATCCGGTTAGTTTTGGTTTCGCATTGCAATTATGCAAGCGCACTAAAGAACTATACATGACATACCTTTTTTCTCCTAGAAATGAACCGACCAAGATCACCTCTTTTCGTCAGACCAAGGTTCGGCTGTTTGGTCTGGACCGTGGTGCGGAGGAAGTTTCACACCTGTAATTTTGGTTCGGATCAAACTGAAAAGTCAGAAAGTCTGGACCAAACGAGGTAGGTATGAAAGGGCCCTAAGAGTCTACAGGCATGCTAGTGGCTCTGTGAGGCTGTATCTAGGCACAACAGTGCTTTGAGCTAAATGCTAACATCAGCATGCTAACAGGCTCAAAATGACAATGTTTACATGCTGATGTTTAGCAGGTATAATGTTTACCATGTTTACCATCTTAGTTTAGCTTGTTAGCATGCTAACATTTGCTAATTAGCACTAAACACAAAGTCCAGTTGAGGCTGATGGGGATGTCATTAGTTTTGCAGGTACTTGGTCATAAACCAAAGTATTGGACAAAGTAAAATTTTGACCTGATGACGGTGCTAGAGGAAAAGTCAGCAGATCACCAGTTATTGCAATTCATCCTGAGGGGGACAATAATGTGTGTACCAAATTTTATTTTATTTTATTTTTTGAGACATTTCACTAAAAACAACAAATGACAATCTCATGGTGGTGCTAGAGGAAAGGTTAGGGGATCACCAAAGTCATTAGGATTCATCCTCTGGGGACCATGACTGTCTGCATGAAATTTCATGGCAATCCATCCAGTAGTTGTCGAGATAAGATCAACCACGTGAGAGGGTTGAGAGGAGAGTAGGAAAACTACAGACAAAGTGACACAGAAAGGGAGAAAATGAGATGGAGGATGCTTCCCTATCATGCTGTTAGGCCCGAAAATGTGTGAAGTGCCTGGTCAGTGTCTCAGCTGAAAAGAGGTGTGAGATGGAAGAAGAGAGGACAGAAGTTGTCCGTCCAGTCTGTCACCCTCCTCCCTGACACTCTGGTCAACATGCCAGGACTCCGAGCCAACAGATGCACACACTTGTTTGTCCCGTCAGCTATGAAGCTGCTACACAGAGTAGATAAATTACGAGTACAAACTGCCCTGACAGGCATTCACTACTGACTGCTCTTCTACTACTGGTGAGTGAATAATATTATTTTGTTGTATGTTTGTGTTTCTTGGTGGAATTTGCCCTATAGAATGATAATGATAACATCAAACCTTTGTCCGGGTGGGAATGTACACTAAACAGTGAAGGATTACAGGGACAGTAAAAGGACATCTACAAAGGCAGAGAGGAAGAGAGGATGGTGCCCAGTGGCTCAGGGGAAATGTATGAACACTCATAACACAGAAACACAGCAGTCTGGACAGCAAAACACCATAGAGAGCAGGAATGAAGGAACAAAGGAAATTATCACAAACCTTAAGGGAAATGGTTCAGTGCTAGTGAAAGTAGACAATGGGAATCTCCTAATACTGATTTGGCACCAGACAGGCTAAAGGTAAAGCCGAGAACAAAGTGAGTGAGGTATCAGAAGATGAAAGAGAGGATATCAGTGAAGGGATCAAGTAAACCTAAAGAGCTGTTTTGATAGCACTGAGAAGGGTGGAGAATCTTGTGAAGAGATGAAATGGAAAGGGGAGTAGAGCATTATACAATCTGTGAGCTGTCAAATCATTGTTCACCAAGGAGAGGAGCAGTAGTCTTTGAGCAACAACAGCAGGAAGTACAATATATCTTTGAAAAGAAACAGAAGACGTTATTTGGAGCCAAAGTCTGTGCAGTAGTGATCCGCGGTGGAGCCGGGGTGTCGAGTTCCCGCCTATACACACGCCTGAACCAATCGTGAGCACACTCACAGTTGTCAATCATGACATGACATCTTGTTTTTATAGCATCAAATAACTAATTAAAACCAAACGTATCAGAAAAACGAACGCTTGAACAAACATCAGCGTAATAAGAAATACCTAAAATTATTTGACGTGTACTTTAACTCCGCTAACATGGAGGGGGCGGGGTTTATGACCTGTACTGCAGCCAGACACCAGGGGGGCGATCCAGATGTCGATCATGTTGTCCATCTTTATATAGTCTTAGTTTAGCGTGTTAGCATGCTAACATTTACTAATTAGCACTAAACACAAAGTACAGCTGAGACTGATGGTAATGTCATTAGTTTTGCAGGTGTTTGGTCATAAACCAAAGTATTGGACATAACTTTGAAAAGAAACAGATGCTAAGAGTTTGAGTTACTGTAAAGAAATGTGAAAAGAATTTGGGGAATCATACTATTTTTCCACTTATCCACAGTTAGCCAACTTGTTTCATGTACATCTGTGTGCAGTTAAAAGGTGCATTTATTAATTTGGTTAGCAGCTCTGTGAAGCTGTATTTAGGTCCAACAGCGCTTTGAGCTAAATGCTAACATACTCACAATGACAATGTTAACATGCTCATGCCAAGCAGGTATAATGTTTACCATGTTTACCATCATATGTTAGCATGTTAACATTTGCTATTTAGCACCAAACCAAAAGTACATCTGGGGCAACTGTTCTTTTAACATCTAGCAAACCTGACAGTGGATTTAAAAACTGAAACTAAAAGAGTTGAAAAATACGACAGTGACGGTGCCTGCTTCAACTCAAGGAACAAAAGAGGCAGTTTAACCAGTTGAGGCTGCTGGTGGAGGATGGTACAGTACAGGTACCAGAAAGAGACCTTGGTCCTGAAAGAAGTTAACCCCTTTACAGGTAACTGCAGCCTGAAGGTACCCAGGGACATGACACCTACTGCCATGGCTGATATCTTGGTCTGCACATTCATCCAACAGTTCAGTCTACACCATCTAATCCACAGCAACTTCAACTTCAACTTTATTATTACCCCAAAGAAATTGTGGTTTGCAGACAGGAGTTAAACACATAGGTCACAGGATAGTCAAAGGCATAGAAGTAATATAAAATATATTTGTAATAAATAAATCAAAATATTAAAAATGAATATATCTACAAAAACAAAAAACAGCAGCAAACCAAAGATAGAAACACTTTTACCATCCTGTATGAAAAAGTGCAAGATTAAAACCCAAGTCAAATAGAGCCAAATAAAGTGGAATTCCCATGAGTGTACAATCCACTTGACCGTTGCCCTTTCTCCACCATCATGCCAAATTTCCTCTTGAACATAACAAACCTAAAACTCTAATGACGAGATCACCATGCCCCCCAGACTTCCCAGATTTCCCTAGACGATGAAGCCTATTGAATCAGGTGACTCTGTGGCCTTTCCTCCAGTTATTCTTAAATTCCCTTAAGAAGCCAATAGGTAACATCACAGAGGTTACAGGTTTTGATTGCGACAAATGTCTGGCTGTGTTTAGGCATGGATTTATGGTGGTTATGGTTAGGGTTGGAAGCTGTGTCTGGCAATGCACAACTACTCCAGCAACATATTCTACCTCAGACTCAGAAGATGAGGAGAGGAAGAAGAGCTGAGTTGAAACTGCAATACAGCCTGCGTATTTGCAAATGTTTTACATTCTGTGTTATGCCCTGTGCCTCATCTTTCTTGTCTGCATTATACAGGTTCAACTTGAGAATAATTAAAGCATGGAAAGGCAGATAAATAGGTCACCTACCGCTGCTTTCTCTTGTTGAAGTGCCTGGGCAGCAAAACGTGCTACGTGGTTGATGATTGGAGCAAAGTTTGTCGGGCCGTAGAAACGAATGTGAGGGAGACAGGCGGAGTAGGCCTGGGCGATACCCTCCACACCTACGCACAGAGAAAGACGGACAGAGAGAAAGAATTCAAATTCCAACACACCTTCAATTTAAAGATGGGAAATGGTGAGGACAGGAGAGAGACAGCGAGTGGAGGAGGAAGGGAGGTTTGTGATAGGGAGGAAAAAAAGATGGGCAATATATGAAAAGAATGGCTTTTATGCATATTTCCCAACTCAAATGAGACATTTTCAACTAGGGGCTGGAAGCTCATAAAAACATATTATTGTTGCTCATCAGCATTGCTATTTTAGACTCCAATCAGCTTAAACAACCAGACAATTGAATGTGTGCCCAGACAGCGTTCATTTGCTGAACACTAGCCTGCTTTCTCAGCGACCTGCACATCTTTTTGTTTCTTTAAGGGAAGTGGGAAGTCAACACTGCAACTTAAACACAGGTGTTTACTTTTCATGTTTACTTCTTGATATAAAAGTTGTGTTCTCGTCATTGTTAGGATGGTTACATATTGCACTTTATATAAAAAGGTTTTATATAGCAGTTACATCAGCACTTTGTGACTGCAGTCCTCCAAATCAGGTTTTATTGTTTGGCCTGGAACCTTTCATTTTGAGTGCACTGGAGGCTGTATTGGCCTTTCCAAGAAAAGATGAGCTGTAATGCTCTGAGTCTTGCGTAGTTTGTAGAGAAGCAGTTCATCCGCTAACTTTAAAATAAAGGGCATTTGTGGAGGCAGATGTTTTAATAACGACAAGCTGTACATCTATTTTGAAGGTGCACACAGAACGTAATGTTTTGACACAGGTCTTCTTCAGCAAAGTATCAACGTTCTTATTTAGCACAACCTCCTGCCTCTGTCAAGCTAAAATATGTGTTACACAATTTCATTCTGGATCTCACAGTTGTGCTCTCAGCAGTTGGCACTCAAGTCGTTTGCATTTGTCAATAAACACATTTGCATCCTACACATTTCAAATGCTAATGGTGCGTTGACAGATCAGAATGCACTATATTAAAAAGGAGTGCTTACTTTGTGGTTCATTAAAACAAGGTGCAAGATACTGACAAATCTGTTCAAATCTAACTGGATATGATGGTAAGGAAATGTTGTTTACGGCGTGTATATATGCTAAGTAACCTTTTGACTAGCACTCATGTTTAAACAAGACTATGAGTTTGGGGGTTCCTTGCCACTTGTCGCCTAGTGCTTCCTCATGGTGGGAATTGTTGGGTCTCTGTAAATAATACAATAAAGAGTACGGTCTAGACCTGCTCTATACAGAAAATGCCCTGAGATAACTTCTGTTATGATTTAGCGCTCTATAAATAAAATTGAACTGAATTAAGAGTCTAAAGTCATGCTAGTGACTCTGTGAGGCTGTACTTATGCACAGCGGTGCTTTGAGCTAAATGCAAACGTCAACAGGCTGACAATGACAAAGGTAACATGCTGATGTTTAGCAAGTACAATGTTTACCATGTTCGCCATATTAGTTTAGTATGTTAGCATGCTAATATTTGCTAATTAGCAGTAAACAAAAAGGTACAGCTGAGTTTGAGGGGAATGTCATTAGTTTAGCAGGTATTTGGTCATAAACTAAAGTATTGGACAAATTATTGCACATGATGATGGTGCTAGATGCCCTCAAGGGGGCATAGATGTGTGTACCAAATGTCACAGCAATCCATCCAATAGTTGTTGTGACATTTCACCCAAAACCACATGCCAACCTCATGGTGGCGCTAGAGGAAGGTTCAGGGGACCACCAAAGTCATTTGGATTCATCCTCTGGGGACCATGAATGTCTGAACCAAATTTCATGGCAATCCATCCAGTAGATGTTGAGATATGTCTAGACCAAAGTGGTGGACAGTCAAACCGAATGACCGACCACTAGCATGCAGCTTAATGAACTAGCTTGATTTTAGCATGATACTATTTAACTATACAGTTTGAAATCTTTATCTCTCTCTCTTTATCTTCAACAGCCAACATGTGCTCAGAGAGGGGGGCAATATCAATGAATGTTTGTAAAGATATCAGCTATCTCGAAGTGCTTAGTCAAAGGAAATTTGACTTGCTGTAGAATCTTGAAGGGGAGTCCCAGGCATTTAACCTCTTTAGAGTTTTAGTTGGCGTCATAGTGTGCAATGGTGTTCATACTGCCAATTTAGACAAACGTCCTAAGTAGAAAGTGCCAGTGCAGTGTGAAGGTGTTATTTACTCAGACTCAGCAAGACGCTCACAGAGGAGTGCAGCACCTGCTGCTGTCACATGATCTTGGGATGGCATGTCTTTTTTTACTTGGTATCCTGCATTCTTGTTAAACTGAAGAATACTCTGGTTTCTATTGCAGTGATGTTTTAGTTTTCCCCCTGTAGTATTCTATTTATTTCCACAAAGGCACAACAGCATTGCAGCCTTATGTCTGAATTTTTACAGAGAAAATGGAACTATATTCTACTGTCCTTTTAATTGAATTTAATTCTGTCTCAGTCTCTCAAGCAGTAATGGCAACCTTTTTTTTTTAATTTGGGCCTGACAGTAACATGTTTTACATCTTCATAGGGACAGAAACAGCTTAGTAACTCTCTATAAATGATCTATAAATGCAGCTTGCTGGCAGAAGATGTGGGTCCAGGCCACAAAGAAGACAACAACCTATAAGTATAGATAAGCGACAGTGTTTTTAGCGGATGCCATTATAAATGGAATAGAGTTGTAAACAGAAAACAAGTCAGTATGCTAGTGAGGCATCGAGAGCAGGCAAAGGTTCAGCTGGTTCTTGTTAATGGTTACGGGAAGTCAAGTTTGTTTGTTTCAGTATCACATACAATGTCGCAATGGGCTTTACAGGCTCATATTAGCAAGAGTTTCTATAAAGACACATATTGGACAATATTAGCTTTTCAGTATCAGTATACATATCGGCCAATAAGTAAAAAGATATTGCAGTTCAGAAGTCCCAAAGATTGTGGGATGTTTGAGGTAGTTTAAGATCAGTAACACCATAATATAGTTGGAATCAACTGTAAAATGTCCCGCTCACTACATATTTTGGTCAAATGTGTTTAATTACCAAATTTAGGGGAACCTTATCAAAAATGTTTGTTTATGTTATGTGATCACGTTAGAAAAGAAGTATCAGCTCATATATTATTATCAGATTTTTTACCATCTAAAATATCAATATTGGTATTTGCCTCAAAAATCCAGCATCGGTCCGGTCACACAGATCAGTCCAATAAAATGAAAACAAAATTGAGGCATGATGTGTAAATGTAAAAAGGTTGCAGCAGGGTCATCGATGGCGTAACTCACCCGAACAGAAGGGGTTGGTGGGGTTAAAGTTGATGGCAAATTCGTGTGACACCTGAGGAGACGAGAAACACAGATAATAAACTTGATATTCATCCTTCACTACACTGTAAAATATTGTTGAGAAATACTGTCCATTTCTCCCACACTTTCTCCCTCCCTCCCACCCTCTCTCTCTCTCTCTCTCTCTCTCTCTCTCTCTCTGCTCTCTCTCCTTTGTCCTTTTCATCAGCTCAGTGCCATGGTAACACAGATGGGTTGACAGTTGCGTAATCATGTGAATATGCATGTATAATGCTTACAGTTTTATCTGTGTGTGTGTGTTTGTGTGTAAAATGCATGTATAATATAGGCTCAATTAACTGTAAGTTCGCATTTGACAACCTCCCCTCTCTGTTTTTCTCTCTCTCTGTCACACACACACACACACACACACACACACACACACACACACACACACACACACACACAACAATAACAACAACAACAACAACAACACTAACAAACACACACACACCTTCCAGTCTGGTGGGAGTTGGGCTCCAAATCCCAGAGCAGGAAACATTTTGTCGCTGAGGAGGAAACCATGACAACAGATTGGAACGTTAGTTAAACCTTTTTATTTTTTCACATCCAAATTCAACAAGCTGGATTTAAATCACAGAGGAAATCCTGTTACCTTTTTCACAAAGAAACACATTCAAAGAGAAACAAGCAGAGAGCTGCTAGAAAAATGAAGCAATATTGTAAAATGGCTTCTCACTAAGAGAAGAAGCACCTCTTTTCTGAAGGGCGTCTTCATTGTCTTTTTGACCTACAGTGATTTTCATGACACTTTAAAGTAATTGTTGAGAGAGAATTTTATCTTAAATTATCTTAAAAATGCCATATAAATCTATGTATTATTAGTGGTCTTCAGTGACACAGACTTAGGCCTTTACTCTGAAAATATTTTTAACATATAAACTAAAACAGTAAAAATAGGTGGTTGTGTGTATTGGTGTGCATCACTGATGCCTATGTTACATAAAGCTCTGTACAGTGGTTCTTTGGGTAGATGATGGGATTAAAATGGATATTAGGGAACTGATAAACCAGTTTAATTCTTACTGCAAAGCCCACAGTGACGTACATGGAAGAAGAAGAAGAAACCATGTCACTGTTAACTAAATTCCAGTACTGAAATATTTGAACTGTCACTTTGGTGTTTGTAGAGACACTCTGAGACCAATGGATCATTGTCTTTCTCATATGGTCCCCGGTCCACCTCATGCTATCAGTCTTTGGTTGGTCAAATGGTTAACTCTAACCCAACCTCACTTATCTCATAATGTTGTATTTAATCACCCTTTCCCGCGAAAAAATGCAGATTACAACATTTAACCATTTAGGAATAGAAGTCAGCTATCTTAAGATAACTGTAGTCCTAACTGATTAAATATACTCACGTATCATAGTCCTGTATGATTTGTCCCACAGCTAAAATGGCAGCGAGATACTCGTTGCTGCCCAGCGGGTTAATGTAGTGGAGGGAGGACGGCTCACGAGGGCTCCCATTAGATGCTGTGAAGTCTATGCCGACCTGTGGAAACAGAGAGAAGTGACAGATTAGAGATTGTCTTAAATCACATGAGGTCCCCTGGTAATACTAGTCCTGTGCCAATAGGGCTTAACTGTGAAACTGCAGGTTTGCCCCTTCTTGCCCAAATAAAACTCACAAAGGTTTACTGGCATCATGTTACAGGGTTTTCTGCATTTTCAGCCATTTGGTTCAGACAGTAGCTTCCTACTGGTTACATGGTCTATGTTCACACTTTCAAAAAGAACACACTGAAAACACAGAAGTCAATGAAAACATGGGGTTCAGTATGAAACGCAATACAAGGTTCATGGCCATGCTATTTTTAACAAACTGACTGAAAACAAACAATGGCAGTAGAAGATTCCCTATTCATTCCTGCCATTCAGTGGTATTATACAATGTGAAGTGAAAGTCTGAAGGAAAATAAAGTGTCTCAGTGTCTGAGCTGGAACATCTCGTTATCTTTGAGTAAGACACTGACAGATACCACATACATACACTTATCACATACCTGGTTTGAGAGCCAATTGATATGATTTAGTTGATATTGTGATTCCTTTTTCAGCTCCACAAGTTGCCTTTTTGTATCTCAAAGTATTGTGCCATGATATGTCATTACAGCCTTTATATCTGTCAAAACGTGTGATTGCAAGTTTGACATTTAACTTGATAAAAAAAAAAAAGCACGATTCTTTGTCTACTGAGCAACTTTCCTAATTCATCAATGTAATTTCAAAACTTCAAGGTCACCAAGCAGGGAATTAATCTGTATTTCTTCATTCTTGGACATACAAGGTTTTCATATGAGGACAGATAAAATAAAATACTGTAGCGCAGCCGTGTCTAAAAAAGAAAGAAAGGCCCTGAAACCACACAGAGGCATATTTTTAACACAGATGACCACAGGGTGACACTGCGATGACATACAGTATATATACATATGAACACACAAACACTTTGAACACACGTACCCAAAGTACAAAGCCACAAACACACAGGACACACGCACACACGAAGAGACACACAGCCTAACATAATATGAGATTAAGAGTGACAAGCTTTTCCTCAGGCGCTGAATAGCGGTTTGTGTGCTGACAAGAGCCCGGCCCAGAAACTCCGCCTCCTTCCTATCAGCTTAAAGATAGTCTAAACCATCTCCTCCTTTGTCTCTTTGTTTGGAGCGTTATAAAACATCAGTGTTCTGGTTCAACAGGGACAGAAAACAGAGAAGCGGAAAGAGAGAGAGCAAAGGTGGTGGATGTGTGAGTGCGAGGAAATTGGGCAAATGAGGTAAAGAATGGGAGGAGAGAGAGAGGGGACAGAGCATAAAGCGCAGCAGGAGCAGCAGAAGTGACGGACACAGAGATGCAGAGTGACAGAATTAGGGTGTTGTTGTGTATTTTGTATCTGTGTGAGCATGTGTGTTGGTCCTGGAACGACATATGTGTGAAAAAAGACCTATATAGCATACTACTCTTGGTTCAGGGTGCCAAGTGAACAAAAAATTTCTCCTATAATGACAGCCGGTTTCTGGAAATGAAACAGCTTAATAGCTTAAAGGGTACTGAGTATTTTGTCAGCCTCTATAGCAAACCAAGGAACTGCAATAACACGCTAACAAGTATAGCTTACAGTAGAAAGTCAAATAGAGCTGCAATGATTAGTCAATTAATCAATTAGGTGATCGAAAGACAATTAATCGGCAACTATTTTGATAATCAATTAATCATTTGATTCATTTTTCAAGCACAAATGCCAAACATGCCAATGCTAAAGTTCGGCGTAAGCCCCCACATCGTGGCCGGTTAATTGATCCGTATAGATTCTGGCCATGCAGACAACCCTGCTTTTGTCTTCATATCCATTTTGCCACGACCAAGTGTGGCTACTTCACAACACTAAAGTAGTCGGTATGTCTCCAAACTTCCAGCACCACCTCTTTCCTGAGGGCGTGCAAATGACCCTCGCTGTGCCGGTCTCGTGTGACCTGATAGTTAACCCCAGTAGGACCCCAGAAGTCTCCCAGTAGGATTACAAGGAGAATGAAGAGTCCAAACTGCCACATTGTGTCAGAGTTTTCTTCCTTCCTATCAAGATGCTTAGTGCCATAGCTGTGACTATGTTCCCTCTGAAGCTCTGGCACCATTACTTCCTTTACCCAGAGACAGATCATGTTGAATGAGACCCAGAACGCATTTTCAGATTTACTTTAATCACCCAGCCAACAGGCTCTCAGGTTTGAACAGCACTCTCAGGCCTGGATTCAGAAAGCAGGCCCTGGCATCCCTGCTCCAGGTGAGACTTTTGTAAGTTTTCGTAAACTGCTCACTGGTGTCTCTTATATGGGTGTATCATAGAGGTTACTGTATTAAAAATAGCTGGAATTACATTTCTGTTTACATCCTGTCTTTACTTTTTGGTCTTCAGCGAATTAAAATTCAACTAAATTGTGGCTCTAAAATGGCTTTATGTAAAATCCATTTACATAAATCCATCCATTTAAAATGTGAATAGCCATATAGCTCTATATTTGGACAATTTGAATTACCGAATGAACCACAAAACAAATTTATACTGGCATCCATGTTTTTGTCCCTAACCTAAGTTAGCAAGCTACTGTTGTATATATGAGTGATGTTCATTTTTCAGCCCTGGCATCCATTCATTTTGTCTTATTATGAAACTGAAAATATGTATGCCCAAACTGACAGTCAATGGCACAAGATCATCCAAAAAACTATTACGGCATTTTTCCTCCAGTGCCCTCTCCGGTGACAGACATTTTTAGTTTGATGGCTGTGAATTTGATAACTGTGGGAGGTGACACAATTCTGTTTCCAACTTATTTCTCGCCCCAAGCTATTAGTAATTGCTAACACACAAGTAGACTAAACACAACATGACAAACACACAGTTGCTATGAGCAAGTGCACAGAATTAAAATGAATAGGGGGCGACAGAGCAGCATCTCATTACTGTATTTTTCAGGGCATCGATGTGGCGGAAAACGTCTGTGACTGCAATAAATTAGAGGAATTCCACTACTGCGAAATTACTGTCAAATAACTGAAATACTAACATTCACATTGGAGTTTTCTCAGCTGTGCCTTGTTAAGTATCAGCCAATTCTCCCGCCAGGACCTCTCAGACTCATTTGCAGTTAAACAGAGCTATTCACTCACCACTACCAGACTTTTACTGTGGGAACGTCTGTTTTTGGTCGATATTTGTTCCTGTGCATTATTGTGTTCTTCATGAAAAGTTTAATGCAATGCATAACAGCTGCTGTATGTTTTTCAAACAAAACGATAAAAATCCCAGTAGTTAGTTCCAAGTATACACTGGTGGATGGCTCACAGTAGCTGTAGGGATGTGTCATATACTGTACAGTGATATGAAGTATAACAAGAGAATATTGTAACCTGGTTGGATTTTATACTTCCTTCAATGACATATCACAAATTCTCAAAAAGAGGCCTTTAATTACCTCAGCTGTAGATAGAACCAGACCTTTATCTGAAACAGGGTTATATAGGAGACAGGCCTTTATTCCTAATTAAAGTTTATTAGATTATTAATGTATTTTAAGTAATTGAAATATATTTGATCATAATTTAGTAAAAGGTTTTCCTGTTTATTTGATCTGCTCCTGTTTTAATTTGCTGTTGATACAAACTCAACAAATCACAATAATAATCAAGAGATCCTTATCAAAATGTTTATGTTATATATGATATCGGTTGATATATCTTTGTCCGATTTTTTAAACCCTCAAAGCCACAGCACTAATTCAGTCAGTACAGCAACATAGCCGTAACAGAACATACTGTTCTTCTCGGTCACTAATTAATTGAAGTCTATTCTACTTTGCTGTTTTCTTTGCTGTTTGTTATCTGTACGCCCAAACCAAGATAACTGACCATTAAACTTTGGAAAGCTTCCCCAGAGCTCCAGAAGACATTATACATCTGTTTTCACAGGCTGAGTAGCACTAACCACGATGAGTAAGTGCCCCTTTAATTATTTTAGCATTAGCATTTTTTAATATCGGGTTTTATTTGAGAATCTACAGTAGATACAGTATATTCAGTAATCATAATCATTGAATAAAGCTCTCAGAATAATAATAATAATAATAAAACATTAGTGTAATTTTAACAGAAAGTCCAAGTACCATGAGATTCTGTCAGACTTTGGGAATTAAGAAACATATCAGGACCTAATATGTGTGAATGTCGCATGGTCTCACTTCACTGAATAAAATGATGAACCCTGAGATCTGTCGTAGACTACCATATAAAGCAGGTGGAAACTGAAAAAAACCCCAGCTATGAGTCTTAACTAATATTGTCTGTATCAACATCTTGTGGCTGTGAAGATGCTTGTCTGTGCTCTCATTCATGAAAAGTTTGTTTTCTCCGTGAATCCACAGGGACACGAGTACTACGCCCTACGCAGCTCTGAATGATATCAAACATGAGATAAGAATAATAGTGTAATTCATTTGAAATGAGTGTTTTACAAACAGCCCATGAGCACTAGCAGGCTGTCTCTTTGTGTTGGAGTGTGTAACAGAGAAACGTTGCTCTCGCCTCCAGCTCCCACAGCACCGAGGAGAGACTTTCCCTTCCTGGAGATTAGGATTAGAGCCATACTAAGTCTGATTGAACACCGCAGAACAGCTCTTTCTGCATGTGTGCTTGTGTGTGTGTGTGTGTGTGTGTGTGTGTCTGTGCGGGTGTGTCTTTGTACACGACTGCTTCTCACTGTGCGTGTGTGTGTGTGTGTGTATGTAAATTCTGTGTATATAAGTGGCAGCATGTACGTGAGAAGAAGATGTCATCGGTGATAGAGCGTCTGCGTGAGATTATGTGTGCTTGGATTTGTGTGTGCGGGTGTGTGTGTGTCCCAAAGTTTGGGAGTTTGCATGTAAATGTGGTCGTAGTGTATAAGTGTGAAAGCAGGAGAGAGTGTGACGAGGATATTATATGTTTGTGCTCACATGTGTGTATGTAAATGGGTTTGTAAGCAGGAGAGAGGAAGCATCCGTGTTAAGACAGAATTAGGTGTGTGTGTGTGTGTGTGTGTGTGTGTGTGTGTGTGTGTGTGTGTGTGTGTGTGAAAAAGCTGCAGGTCTGTGACAAAAGGCAAAAGATTAGGAGAGAGCAGCGAGGATTTAAGAGTTCCAATTCCGCCTTAAATTTGCTCATCTCACCACTGCTAGAACAGACAAATGTTCCCATTGCACTGAAATTCTGATCATTACAAACAGACAAGGCCCTGAGTGAGGAAATGATTAAAATATTTACATCACTCTGTCCGTCAGTAACTACAAGCGGCCATTTGCAAATTCTACAAATTGTGATACGGTATTTCTATTTTAACACGTCTATCCTCTCATCTATGCTCTGGTCATCAAAATTACCTACTACTACTCACATATTCAGCAATTACGTGGGCCTTACATTATAGCATGGAGAGGGTAAGGCTTTTTGATTTTATGTCCCATCTGGATGCATCTTCAGTTGACATTTGGTTGCAACTGACTGTTCGCTGAGCCCCGCCCCCCTTGGTTACTGTTGCTATGCCTGTCAGGCTTTCCGTTCTAGCATGGCGCATACGCAGTTTACAGTGATAACAGGGCAGATTTACCACTCGCAATTCTTAGTCATGTTTGAAACAATTGGTCAAAGATTTCAAACTGAGTTAGACAAAAGCAGCTTCTCATTTCTAGCCGGCGAATGACAATTTTGACGGCCGAAATAACATCTGTCACGGGCAGATTTTATCAGTTTTAGCTAACTAGCTAAAGTAGCTAATGTTAGCTCCAACACTGCGCGCTGAAAACGACGCGGTGAGAGTGAACCAAAACAGGAACATTGTCACACTGTTTTCAAATTGTCATTTGATACATTGTTATTATAAAAATATCAATTACAGCCACTTTAACGTAGCATACGTACCTAACGTAAGAGAAAAAGCTTTTAGGATGAGTGGGGAAATACTACACGGTGGATGTGTGTGTGCGTGTGTTTTGTTTTTTTTAACGTAACCTGTAACCCCACAAACTAATGAAGCAAATTATTATTAGGATTTGCTCCTTGGCCTTGTAACACTCGGTTACTGTAGGCACTGTAGGTTAGGCTGTAGTAAGCTAGTTAGCCAGTCATGCTAACGTTTGCAGCTTACATTAGAGCAGATAAACCCACAGTTTAATCCATTCCTTACACTTTTCCTCTGCTCTAACTCTTTAAATGCTGTCTGTTGCTCTTACTGGAGCACCATGTACACTGCTTCAACATGTGAAGGACTCAGAAGCTTGACTGACCTGCCGGTTGCTAAGCTATAATTGGACAATTACTGTTTAATTGGTCAATTTGAATGACCAAAAATAACTGACAATTTTAAAATAGGCAATTCATGTAAAAAGTAAATGAATAAATAAATGTCAATCATTAGTGCCAAAAAACGACATTCATACACAGAGAAACATACATTATACCATTCTGCTTTAATGCTCTTTTTCATGCTCTTGTACATATTTTTCTCCCTCATTTATCATGGTGCAAACATTGTCATCAACAGCACAAAGCGTCACTATGGCAACACCACTATGCTCTTTCCTTTAAAGCCTAATTTCCAACAATAAGATAAGGTGAAAATAACAGGCTGACGGTGAAGCTTGTCATTGTCGGTGTCTGTGTGTGTGCTCCTCCACAATGCCCTGAATTTAACAGAAGATCTAGCAGCTATCTGCCCCCCCAGGAGACATACAGAACACATCCTCTGACACTGAGGAGTGAAGTCACCTCTACACAACAACTCTCTCGTACTTGACCAAGACCTTGAGCCAGAAATACACTCCACACAATCCCAGCATTACCTTCAACAAGAACAAGGGGTGAAACGTACAAGATGCTACAAAGGACACTTCTGTGGAGCCATGTTTTCCAATACAGCAGTGAGGTGGGCGGGGTTAAAAGAGTTGGCCGGGGCTCCAGAAGGAAATATAACGTTCATTTATTTCCATAGACAATGTTATGTGTTTAGCTGTTTTTTGAATTCCACCACTTGGATTGACTTAAAAATCATCAGTACAAACAATGTGCAATGGTCTGAAAAAACTCTTGTTCATTCAACAAAATAATCAAAGGTTGAACATGTTCATCAGTTATGGGTCAATTCAGCAACTACGGCCTGGTGTTAACATGATGCTATAGTATCATGAAATAATTTAGGAGACTCCTGTGATTCTGTGATGAACAATCTTGAGATTTCCATAAGGTTTTATTGTTTAAATGGTAATTTACAGTTCCCATTGTTAGGTTGGTTTGAGTGACATGATGATCTGGATTCAGTGCTGTTCATTATATTCAGAGTAAAGTTCAAATTATGCTTTCGGCACCCACATAGCTGCGAGAGTCCATGCAGACATGACTTGTGGACATCTGCAGCAATTCTATGGACTATTTGGACTCGACACACAGACCCTACACACCAACTACACGTAGTTACACAACGTGTGAGTGTCCGCTGTCCATGTCCAGTTTTGGATACATCAGAACCTGTTCTCCTAAATACACAGAATACATGTCATTAAACTTCTCTAAACTGAATTTAATTAATGGGCTAAAACATGCAAAACAACCTGTATGGTACAGTTCTTTTAAACGATGCCTTGGAATATACCGTAATTGCTCCATGGTCAGAGCCATCGCTTCGCCTGTACAGACACATGACAGCACATTCAGCCAAAGTACCAATATAACACCTCAGATGCAGGACTACATTCAAAGTATTCTCAGGTTTGATCCCTGAGTATTTAGTCACTTGTTTTCCTGAACCTCCCATTTCAAAATAACCCATCAGAAAAAAACAACAACTTTAGTCCAATACATTCTTAAAGAACCAATGTCATGATTCTTGACAAACAGTAAAATACAAGGAGGTGCACCGGTGTCTCATCTCAGAACACACTTTAAGGGAAATGCCACAAAACCAAGCATGTAACAATCTACATTATCTGAACCCTGCTACATCTGGAGCTTGGTTCTAGCTCACAAAGCTGGGAAATTGTTGGAGATAGAGAAGCGGGGGGAAAAAAGGCACACTGTGTATGTGCATATGTATAGCTGGCACAGAGTGTGTGTGTTCTCTTTCATTGCATATACGCTGTATGTGTGCATTTTCTTAGTGTGCATGTGGTTTCAGAATTTGTATACATTTGTGTGTGTGTGTGTGTGTGTGTGTGTGTTGCAAGTAACAGTGAGCCAGTCTGAATGGTCCTGAGATTTATCTGCAGGGTATTGTATGTATTGATGTTGTATTTGTTGAACAAAAACACCCTGGATCATAATAAAATACCAACTCAGTGTGTGTGTGTGTGTGTGAGAGAGAGAGAGATAGGCTATTATAAAACAGGACTCTCTCTCACTCACTCAGTTACACACAGAGGTGTGACATCACCAGGGATGTGCGAGAGTTTCTCCCAACAAGAGATCAAAATAGACGGCTCGCTGTCTCTCTCCCTCCCTCTGGTAAAATAATCGTTTCTCTTTCTATCCCCATATCTTAATTTCACACACACTTTCTATTTTCACCATTTAAAAATATCAATTTCTTGTATCCACCTGTTTTTCCCTGTTTGCTGTTTTCACAACAAAAGTACCCACATCTCAACGTTCACAAAACCCCATTACTCTCTCCTACTGCTCCACTCATTTTTTCTGTCTCTCTGTACCTTCTCCCTGTCCCTCACACTTTTCCTTTCTGTATGTAAATGATTGTGATCCAACTGTAACCCCGGGAGATGAAAAGAGGAAATCTGAATGTTTTCCATCTGTTTTTCGCGAGCAAAGCATGTGGAAACGTGTATCTCATTACCACATCATTGCAGAGGCAGAAAAAAAACAGGCATGCTAATGTCGTACTCACTGTAAACATGAGCTGGCATCCTCCCAGTATGTAATCCAGAAATGTGTAGTCTCTTGTAATCTAGAGATACAAAAGCCACAGGGCAACAAAAGTAAGAAAACAGTTCAGGAAAAATAACTATAGCCAGCAAGAGAAGAGCAGAGTATTGATCTATTGAGAAAAAGGGGGTGCGAATGTTAAAAATAGCATGTGATCAAATCATTTAAATCATTAGTCGTGAATCTCAACAGCATCATACACTGTTAACTCTGCTACAAATAGAAACACAGGATGTTGTTGTGTTTTTATTTAAGATACAGTGTCTGATCCAGTTTGTCCACTGAAAGCATTTTTTCTTGACTTATTGACTGTCAACTTATTCTAACGCCACAGACTATGTAGTGAACAACCTAACTAAACACAGCACATTGTAAAAATAAAAGATGAACTCTTTTCATAAGCAGAGCCCTAAAATGTGTTTTAAAATGACAAAACAGCCCACGTTTTTCTGATTCAAGGTACCACCAGTGGAGCACCAATTATTATCATGTTTGAACACAATTTCCACTCCAATTACAAAGAATATTTAGCATGGATTTTACTGTCATTAGTCTAATCCCTGCCGGCAGCCAACAAATATAATTACTGTTTTTTGTGCATGTGCTGGATGTGTGTGTGTGTGTGTGCACGCATGTTTGTACAAAGGCTTGTTCATGATTGTGCGCATGAAAAGACGAAGAAGGAGAAGAATCAATTATGAAAGCTTGTCATCATATGCACACAGCCTTAATGTCATTCCAATAGGCAACTAAAGACTCAGTGTTCCAGCTTAATGTGTCCTCTGTGGGGCTCAAAGCTGCCGCACTAATTAGTTATTCAGAGGGAGTTATGAACGCCCAGTTAGAAGTGTGTCAGCTGATCAAAACCACAATGGTTTAATCAAATGTTTCATTGAGTCGAGTGTAAGGTGGGTCATTATGAAGCGAAGAGACATGAGGAGAAACTGAATGATTTGTTTGACAGTTAAGTGAGTTATTTTTGTTCCTCCAGCTCAAAATTTTAATGGACATAACTTCTCGTACTGATATTTTAAATGGGAATTCACCTTGAACAGACAGCAAAGAATTTTTTTTAAGTAGCTTAAACCAGAATTAAGTGATACTTTTGATATTAACACTGCATCTAGAGCTGAAACAATTTGTCTTTTAATCGATTAGTCAATCGCCAGAAAAATGAATCAGCAACTATTTTAATAATCAAATAGTCGTTTCATTTATTTTTTAAGCAGAAATGCCAAAGATTTGCTGCTTCCAGCTCCTTAAATGGGAGGATTTGCTGCTTTTCTCTGTTTTATATCATTGTAAATTGAATATCTTTGCATCTTGTTGATCTGTTGATCGAACAAAACAAGACGTCACCTTCAGCTCTGGGAAACTGAGATAGACATTTTTCATAGACAAAACGAATAACTGATTAATCGATAATAAAAAATAATCATTAATTGCAGCCCTAACTGAATCAAATAAAAAGTAACTGAAGTGCTGAGCTCACTGAGAAATCTCACCCAACTCTGTATCTCTGTGCAGCTTTTAGCTTCTTTTAGCTTGTTGTTTTGGTTTTACAGGAAGATTCAACTATGTTTGAGACTTATGGTTCACATCAACCCCTCATATGAAACCACAAGCAGTTGATATCTGCAAAGCAAGCTCAGACAGCTGCAACCTGCCCAGCACAAAATGGCAGAGAATCGAAGTAAACAAACAGCCAGGAAAGAAATTAAACACCTAGCAGCTAGAGAGCCAAATATTTTTGTCAGGAGTTTGTGGACCAACCAAAACAAAGCAAAAATTTTTTGTCAGCTGTATGTACAAATAATTCCTAGTGATATATTTAGATAAGTTGCAGAACATTAATAGATGGATTAACCCATTAAAAATGATTTTTAATAAATAGTTTTTGCTCAAATTGACACTTGCCCATTATGAGTCGATGAGCTTCCTAGCTAGCAGTAGCAACACTCCTTTTGATGGAACTGAAATCAATGCTTTTTAAGACTTTTCAAAACCTGTGATCACATTTTTGTGACAACATGTTAGCCAAATCAGATAACATATGAGGGCTGTGTTTCCAAAAGTTTGTTTTGGAAACTTTCTGCCCCCTAGTGGTCAGAAATGACATAATGCAGCTTTAAGATTGAGAGGTGAGGTTTCTTTTCATAGGATGGATGGAAGCCAATAGAGTATGACAAAATATCTAGATGTTTCTATGTCACAGAACTTAGTTAGCATTTTTAAGCCATAGGCCCATTCTATTGTGTTTTCCCATAAAGTCTTTGATTTATTCTGAAAATTAAGTCTTTTAGAGCCTTTAAGAATTTTATGAGAGTAGAGTCACTCCAAAAAGGACAAAGGCAGCTTGCAATTTCAAGCGTTCAGTTTTACTTTAAAACCTTATTCGAGAGCAGGTGGAAGTGCCAGGAAATAACAGCTAATAATGATGAATGACGACAGTTTTAAAGTAATACTGAAAGGTTAAAACTGCAACAATGCTTGTGTGGTTTTTTGGTGTGACTCTACTCTTAAATACTGAAAATATCAGAGGATCTCCTGGTTTTATTTAACATAAATTACACATAAATTACTGTAATAACTGTAAAACTGTGGATTCTGCAGTGGTGTAATATTAAATTTCTACTTTCTACTCTACTTATCTTGCTAAACATTTTACAAGATTGTAAAGCAAACATGGATGTTGTTGAAAAATGACAAGCTCCATCCATCCTCACCTTGCATGACTTGACAATGATGAATCCAGAGTTTTTATAATTCTTCTTCTTCTTCTGTTTCTTGGGGTTGATGCAGTCAAACTCCACCTGAAGAGACACAAAGACAATTGCAGAGAAAAGAAAGGATCGGAAGAAGGGAAATCGAGAAAAAAGTTACAGAGAAGGGGGGAAATGATCTCAAAAGGAGAGATGACAGCAGAGTTGGAAAGAGTAGCGGTGAGCTGGGGGGAAATGAACAGACGACTAAGCGACTGTGACTTGGATCAGCATGTATTCCAGATGCCGCCTACAGTAACTGCTACTTGACAGTCAAACTTGGAGATGTATTATAAGCTAACTATATATAATGGTGTAGTATACAGTTTATATGGGAACTTACGTGAATATAGTAACTGTAACTGTAGTATACTGTTTATTAAAAAAAAATCAAAAAGTCAGCTGGTGATTCATATGACAGGTAGCTCTAAATGCCTTGTCGTGTTACTAGGGCTCCGCTAAAGACTGTTTTACATCTCAAAAGCACCTCTCATTTTCTCATCCTTCTTTTCACACAGTCTCTCTCTCTCTCCATCCCCCATCTCTCCATCCTGCCTCTGTCTTTATTCGCTTGTTATTTTGTGCCCCCCCCCATAACATTACCACACATGAAGAGACTCAGTGGGAGAACAAGTCATGAGGCTGCTTTGGCACATGCACACACGCAGTTTCACAAATGAACACACACACATTGTGTGGCGTTCTGATCCCTTCATCTTTACATCTTTAACAGACAAGAAATGCAAAAGTGAAAAAAATACATCTCAATAGTATTTAGTCATTAGCGGCTCGGACTTAAGACCCAACCCAGTCCTCAGTGGCCATAATGTGTGGAAAAAGCATCAGCAATGCAAATCTGTGCATGATTATTCCGGCTTCATCGCTGAGACGCGACTGAATGCATTTAAACTGCAAATTAGCCTGTACTTGGCAGAGTTGTGGCCAATTCAGTATAGCTAAAAGATAAAATAAAACTGCTGTCCATTGGCTGATGACAGATTTCTCTGTGACTTTGTGCAAGAACAAATAAATGTTGTTTAGATTTTAAGAAATGGTTTAGTGTTTCAAAATCAAACCATTAACCTTTTGTTGCAGAAGGATTCAGCAGCTGAGGTGTAGCATCACAAACTGGATGATGTAATGGTTTAAATCCAGGTCATGACCTTTGCACTGTTGCTATTCACCTTCCCTCCCTGTCTCAAATTCATCTTTTCTGTTGCATAATATATATTAAATAAATAAATAAATATTAATAAAGATATATGAAGTTACAGCTAACATTCAGGTAACCCAGGATTTGCAAAGTCTATAACCACACAAGCAGCCCAGTGAAGGCTGTAATGCTCATTACACACCAGGAAAGAAAAATGTTGGGTGGATAAAACATTGCAGAGCTGCAACGATTAGTCGATCGACAGAAAACTAATCGGCAACTATTTTGATAATCGACTAATCGTTATTTTCAAGCAAAAAAGCAAAAATTCCAAAAATGTGATTGTTCCAGGTTGTCAAATGTGAAAATTTGCCACTTTTCTTGGTCTTGCATTGTAATAAATTTGGCTATTGGTCGGACAAACCAAGACATTTGATGAGGTCACATTTTGTGATGGACATTTTTCACTATCTAATGTTTTATAGACTAAATAATGAATCGATTAATTGAGAAAATAATCAGCAGAGTAATCAATAACAAAGATAATCGTTATATTATATTATATATTCTTAGATCCTTACCATTAGTGGGGAAAATTTCAATGTTTGGCCTGATGCTGGTGCCAAAATCAGAACGGTTTATGTTTTGTTTTAGGACATCTCAGACTCATCTTGTCGGCTGTAAAGTACAGTCTACTGCATGTTTCATCAGACTCAGCTGTACTTGGGCTCAGCTTTGCTTGAAGCTGAATGCTAATGTTAGCATGCTGACACTACCCTCAAGCTAAGATGCATGTTAACATACATGTGAGCATATTAACATATATTTTACTATTTCATATTATGTGTACTAACATGGTGATGTTGAGCATGAAACATTTAGAATGTTAGCTTGCTAATATGTGTGCATCTACTGTAGCATGGTAGTGTAACATGCTAATGTTAAGCGTGTTGCGTGCATCAAAGTAGAGCTGAGGCTGATGGGAACTGGTTAATTAGCTTTCTTTCAAACCCCGCTTGAAGGGGCCTCACATAGTGAGATACCTCACTGAGTTTTCAGAGAACTGGGGTTACACTATAACCAAGGTATCTTCTCATAAACCAAAAAACTGGAAATGTTCAGCTCTAAGCTGTACTAACTAACAGAATAAGAGAACAGAGATGGTTCAGAACCTTACATACACATAACACTAGATTGAACTGACACACACACACACACTTAATTACGGTAATGTCAGTTATGTTTTACCTCCACTGAGTTCTGGGCTTCACTCATCTTGGCAACCGTGGTTTGAAACTCTCCTATGAAGTCGTGGCCTCCATCATTATCATAGTCGTAACACAGGACCTGTCATTGTGTAGAACACATCGCATCATGCCATCATCTTTTCCATGACCTGGTTAGCTTGTGTAGCTTCCTTTTTGAAACTCAAGCGGTTATTTCTCTGGTATTTTTGCCCCCTTTACAATTCTCCATACTTGTCACACTTGCACGTATGATCATCCTAAAAACTCTCAATTCTAAAATGGTAACTTTGTAACAATAACATTTTTTGGACTTGGACTCGAACGCATTGTTGCAAGTCCAGACTTTGTGATGATACCACAGCACCTGGTGACGAAACAACATGATCAAATGACTTTGATGCCAGAGCATAAACATGCTAGGTCCTGTCCTTCTTTCCATTGATAACATTGCTAACATTTGCTGTAATAAAGTAGAAATTCCATACCATACCAGTTTTGTAACATATGAAACAGTAACCACTAACCTTGATGTTTCTGTCCACATCTCCATTGCAGAGAGAAATGAGTGGCACAGTGAAGGGTTTCCATGCTGGATCTAAAGTGTTCTTTATGACCTGAAGTCACAGACACAGAAATAGACACATAATCATTGAATTACACAGCAGCAGACACTGTATATAATGCAGTTGCAGCCACAGTAGAATTAGCTAAACCTGGGGCTGTAATCTTCTTCATCCAGCCTTCTACATATGCTGTTAAATTTACAGTGTATGACCTTCTGTAAGACCTGGTTTAGCTGACAATGACAGCTCACGGTTGACAATAATGACAGTTTTAGATGAAGGTGCTTTTAATCCCCCACCGATGACTCACCTCTGTCCTGTGAACCAGCATCCATTTGCCGTCTTCTCCCTGTTTGTGAAACTCCAGGTAGGGGTCTGACTTCCCAAAGAAGTCCTGCGCAGAACAGAGACAGTTTGTTGTAAAGTCTTTTTGAGGATAATTCCTGTTTTATCCTAATTCCTCCTCTCCTCAGCCGAACTGCAACACATGTATCACAATTTAACTAATGCTTATAGTAAATTAAATTGCAGTGGTAAAGAAAACCACCATATTACACTGAGAAGTCTTTTTGTTTGTTTGTTTAATTAAAGCATTTATTAAAAGATACTCTAAGCTCCTGCAATTACTGTGCTTTGTGTGTATTGTGGTGGTTTAACCAGAGGGTGCACAGCAGGCACACATCAGCATCAGTTCAAATAACAATTCAAGCTGTGCTGTTTCTGACCTGCTGTCGTTCTTCCTTCACCATATACCAGCAGCTCCTCCATAGGTCCAAGATTGAAAATAAACTCTTAAATACTAAATTAGCTGGCGGATAAAGGTGAAGGGTGTAAAAACATTTACTGTGAATGTTGTCTGTGTGGGCTTAGCTTGTGTTTCCTAAAGTAGTATGTGTTGCTCTGATGCACTCTGAGTGTGTGTGCTTGCATTTGCATCCAGTGTGTGTGTGTGTGTGTGTGTGTGTGTGTGTGTGTGTGTGTGTGTGTGTGTGGGTCTAACTGCCTACCTTCTTATCCAGTTTACGCCCACTCAGGGTCAAAGTGATGATTCTGTTGTCAGACAGCTCCTGAGCTGTTATCTAAAATAACATTACAGCACAACATTAGCTGCAACAAAAATACTGCCAACTATTAACATTCACGTCAACATCAGCAGGAAGAGCAGCAGCCTCAATAATGCCTTCATCATCATTGTCATCATCAACAACAACAAACGTGCCATTATAGTAAACAACAGCGACGGCATCCACATGGCCGACTACGGCAACCTTTGATGATACGTTACAGTGTGCATGTGTGTGTGTCAACAGGAGAGGCAGAAAGAAAGAGAGAGCCCCTTTAAAAGACAGTACTGATTCTTACCGTAATGGATCCTTTCCCAGCTGGCTTCCCATTGGCTAAGATCAACGGTCTGTGAAGTTTCTTATTGGACACAATCTAGTGGACAATTAAAGAGAGACACACAGGAGAGGAATCATTTACAAACGGATAAGACAAAACACAAAAGTAAAGAAATATGGGTTCAAAACCACTGAACATCTTTATTCTAGATCAGGGGGTTTCAAAGTCTGAGACTGTGGTCCTCCCCTCAGACAAAGCCTGGGAAAAGGTGCCCCCTCACCCAAATACTGAGCCAAGATAGCCTAATATTGCTGTATCACATAACTTTAGACCACACCAAATACATAAAAAAGGTCTGTCCTAACGCATTTATTAGTTTCTGACTCTGGGAAAAACAGTAAAATTCCCCAAAACTATAGTGTGTCTCTGAACTATCTCTTTAACCAAATCACACACACACAGGCTATTCTCTGTGATCTCCTTTGAATATCTAACGTAATAACTAATGTAATTTTTTTTTTTTTAACTTCCATTCACTGAGCCTCCCCTGAAACTGTTTGGAGACACCCTGGGGAGGCCTGCCTCCCACTTTGAAAACCTCCAGTCAAGCCTTTTCTTCTCTAAGGTCAATACTTTTTATGGCAACTTATACTCCATCATACTATTTAATACAGAACCAGCTTTGGATTGAAAAGGAGAAATCATTCCATACCACTCCCAGTGTACAAATGAATTCTCCCAGGAAGTCATGTTCATAGAGCTGCGTGGCACACTTGTCTTCATCGAACATGGCAAAGCGAAGCTTCTGGATCTCCTCAAAGTGGTAGTCCACCTGAAACTTCACTCCAAACACTGGGTTCAGGTTGTTCACAGCTGTTTCAGTGCGGCCGAGCTAAAATGAAAGACACAAGGAGAGAGAAAAACAAAAAAACTAATTTAAACACATGCTATTCAAGTGGACTGTACAGTGGTCACCAATAAGAGTCAGTTTTTCAGTTTTAACTTTTAACATCAACCTGTCCAGGGACTATGATAAGAATTAGCCATTTAACTAAATCTGGCAAGTTTATATTAAATTGTTTAAGTTTACATTCACATTAGTAAGCTGTGAGTCTTATCCTGGTTGTGATCATATCCAAAATATTATGTTTACAAAGAAAACAGAATAACCTGGTTGTATGACCCCATTATTCTAACATTATGCAGGTTTCTGATTGTATCAGTGCAGACTTGTCTCTGACTCCTCCACATCCAGTCTCTCTCTGTCATTTCTGTATCAACTGAGTTGAGGATGAACCCACTTTATTCTCTGGCTGCCTGGACTCTACTGCATCTACCACTCTGCTGGACTTGGCTTCTCCATCTTATCACCAGTAATGCAATACAAGAGCAACAAGCGATAAAATGTTGAAATGAAACTGTTTATTTTGCAATGCAAAACATTACACAGTGCAATGCAATGCAATGCCAAAGTTGGCCAGTATTGCTGAAACAACATCCAGTGTAGCTTCACAACTGTATAAAAAAGAGGTCAAGGTGAAATAAATGCAATATCCTAACGAAACTAGTATGAAAGAATGAATTCAGTATTTATAGGCACCTATTTACCAAAACACAGCTGCTCGCCTGCACTCTCACTGACTAGAGTGCCAACAACAACAACATGTAACTTCAGTTCCTATTAGCAGTCGGCTAGCAGCTGTGTTTTTAGTAATGTTTGCGCATAAATTAGTTTTCTCCATGAAAACTGGTGGACACTGTAGTTCTCCACTAAGGCCTAAGAAAGACATTTTCTACTGTACAGCCATGCTAGCAGCTCGGTGAGGCTGTACTTTTTTGTAATACATTCATGGTACTTGCACTGCGTTGATTTGAGCTAAATGCTAACGTCAGCATGCTAACTTGTTCACAATGATAATAGCAATAACATGCTGCAAAGGTCAGGGGATCACCAAAGTCATTAAGACTCAGACCAACAGTGGCATCCCTAGAGCCATGCTGCTAGCAGGGCTACAAATATGTGAGTCTGCAGCTGCTTTGTTCCCGAGCTAATTGCTAACTTTGGCCATTGGTGCTGGGTAGGTAATGTTCAGTGGGTTTATCGGAGTTTTTTGCTGAAAACAGCAGCCTGCTGCTCCTGGAAACAGGGTCTGGTGGGAGTACACTATAGTGAGATTGACCCAAATGGTAAATGTACCGTAAAACCAAAACAAAGAGATAAAACAGGCCAAAAGGCTCAGTAAAGGCGTAGAGTTGTCTGACTTTGATTTCAGCACCGCGAGTGACCCTTTCACATTACAGTCATTTGTTTCAATGTAACAATGAAAAATATTATTGATTATATAGATTGTTACATTTTAACCCTAAACTTAATTTTCCTCATTCTCAACTGCTTTCCCCAGGTGGGTCCAGCTTTGAGGTATTACTAGTGATGAGTTCTCATGGCCCCAAAAAATAGTCCGGACAGCACACAGACAGATCAGAGTGCGTGGGTGCCTGTAAGAGCACTGTGAGAGCCATGTTATTTGCTCTGGGTCCTCTAAACCAGGTGGTTGGATGACTAATGCTCACTGGCCGCGCTACTCTTCAGTCTGACTCACCCAGAACACACTGCATTGTGTGTTTATCCACCATTAGATGAGGTCAGTATACGTCTAGCCTGTCAAGCACTTCTGAATTAGAGTGAATATAAAAGGCATTTTTGAATGGTCATTTGGATTGATGCACCGGAGATGGCTGCCATGAAATGTCAACACCCTGCCATTGAATTACATCTGTCCTCCTGCTGATTCACAGGCACCAAACAAAGCACTTTACATTGTTTGTTGTCATATGTTTTTACAGTGGTAATAAATGTGATGAGGTGTTTCGGTGTTTGGACATAAGTGTTGCTAAATTTAAGTGAGCTGATTTGAACTGGTTCACACACACAGAATAAAGTGCAACTACTGTCAGTACAGAGTTGGTGATGTCCCCCACACCTGTTGGTCCTTTTTAGCCACGCTAGAGGTGTAGCACTAAGGATGGCAACGTTGGTCGGTCAGTTGGTCGGTCGGTCCACCATGTTAGTCCAGACCAAAATATCTCAACAACTACTGGATGGATTGCCATGAAATTTTGTACAGGTCCCGAGAGGATGAATCCTATTGACTTTGGTGTTCCCCTGACTTTTCCTTTAGTGCCACCATGAGGTTGACATTTGTGGTTTAAGGTGAAACATCTTGAAAATGACTGGATGAATTGCCATGAAATTTAGTTTAGCCATAAATGTCCCAACAATTTGTCCAATACTTTGGTTTATGACTAAATACCTGCAAAACTAAAGACATTCCCATCAGCCTCAGCTGTACTTTGTGTTTTGAGCTAATTATCAAATGTTAGTATGCTAACACGATAAACTAAGATGGTGAATCTTAGGTGAGTAACCTCAGATTACTCAAAAAGATGATTAATTAGACCAATCAAACAATTTTTAAATTAATGTCAAAAATCTGGCTGCAGAGCCAGAGGGCTCTCAAAACATTTTGTAGTGAAAGGTTTGCACCCTTTCTCAACAGGAGAAGAACCAGAATTTCGGCAGGTTACCTGCTTTCATAGAGCTTAGTTAGATGCATGTTTCTACACTGTGTTCAGACTCAGATAATAAAACAGTTGTGTTGAAGCTGAAAACCTGTGTAGGCCTACTTTTTTCCACACAGAAAATTGATCATGAATCAATAAGGGAATCGATAAGGAGAATCGATAAGGAGAATCGATAATGGTATTGGTATCAATAAAATCTTATCAATTCCCATCCCTAGAACAATAAATATCACATACGCTTCAATAACATCCTACTATTTGTCCATTTTGCTGTTGGTGTGTTATGCCATCTCCCTTATGACCACACTGTTTCCCATTGTTTATAGGTGTTTGTCGATTGGCAGTTATTTGGGGTTGGCTTGTGTTGACTGGAAAGTTGTTTGACTTCTCAAGGACCTGATAGGGTTTGGAATACGACTGCTCAAACCTAAATGTGTATAATAAATCTGAGATGAAATTGTAAATATGGTTCAGTATCACAAAAATTGATCCAGCAAATGACGTTACAAGGCTACATACGACTGCACTTTACAATAGCACACTGCTAAAGATGTGATTTTAAACCCCACTGATTTTGGCATCGCTACTATACGTGGTAAAACATCACATTTGGATGTGAGTTCCCACTTGCAGTGTTACAGGCTGTGTCCATGACACGTGTTGAGATTAATATGAGGATTTGGAGTTCAGAGAGAGAGAGAGAGAAAATAGAGAATTTAGAAAATAGCTCAAGAAGTCTGCTAACTGGGCGCCACGTCATTTACATAGATCCATATTTCTGTAGTCCTATCATGTTCTTCAAAGCCTCTCTAACACCAGTTTTAGCTGATATCATATTTTTCCATCATGGTGTCCTCCATTCCCCACTTTCCTCCATCCCGCTTTTGTTCAGTCTCACTTCTTGTTCTATCTGTCGCTCACTCACGTTCTCACCTCTGTCTTTCTCTCCTCCTTTTCAGTCCTCTCTTTCTCTCGCTAATCCCCCCCCCCCGTTTCTCATCTCCCTCTCTCACTCACACCTCCTCTCTCTCTTTCTTTTTCCCCCCGATGGACCCAGCTGCTTCTCACACCTCTATCTCACAGGACAGACAGACAGACAGTGAGACAGAGAGAGACATAGAGGGGAAGGTTGGTGACAGAAATGAGAAAGACAATCGGAGGAGAGAGAGAGAGAAAAGAAAAAAGCTAGCAGGAGGGGATCAGAGAAAGTGAGAAAGTCGGGGTGTGAGAGAAACAGCGAGCTGTGGATAATATCCGAGAAAAGGTTTGGGCCTCATTTCGCCTCCTCCATCGTTCCCTCACTCCAGGAGCACTAAGCTTTTGTTTCCCTTCCCGTTGCCATAGTAACCGTTGGCAATTTCACATCGGAGCCACATGCCCTGCTGACCGAGAGCTAGCTACAACCCGAGGCACTCGCCTACACACACACACGCACACACGTACACAAAAGCCAGCTTGCCCTGTTAACCAGCTGTTCGCTAAAGCCTTGAGGCAGCAGCCTACACACACCAAAACTTCATCACTACGTTCCTCCTGAGCATCTTCAACTTAGCGCTCATGATTTTCTTTTTCTACACCATGAAAATACTGTACATCATACATTCACATCACATATTGTTCATAGAATTAAAGCACATCAGAAGCCTCCCCAAACAAGAAACAGAACACACAGTACAATGTGCCTGGACTCCTCTCCGCTGACTGATGCAGGAACACTGAAAGGCTCTACGTATAAAATCTATAGTCAAGTATCATTTAAATATTATCAATTCTGATTTTAATTCTGATTGCGCTCATTCATTTAGGTTCTTAACAAATCCTGGTAACAATCTTCTTCTTCTATTCCAGCTTATCCTGTACAGGGTTGTCAGGGACTGGAGCCCGTCCCCGCACACACTGGGCAAACACCCTTGATTAGGGATGGGAATTGATAAGATTTTATTGATACCAATGCCATTATTGATTCTGCTTATTGGATTGAGTCTTTATTGATTCCCTAGCTGATTCATGATCAATTTTCTGTGTGGAAAAAAGTAGGCCTACAGAGGTTTTCAGCTTCAACACTGTTTTATTATCTCTGAGTCTGAACACAGTGTAGAAACATGCATCTAACTAAGCTCTAGGAAAGCAGGTAACCTGCCGAAATTCTGGTTCTTCTCCTGTTGAGAAAGGGTGCAAACCTTTCACTACACATTTTGTGACTGCACGGTGACACTCGTTCACCCTTGCTTCGCTCATTTTCCCTCCATCTGCAGAAAGCGTGAGAGGGTTTCGCTGGCTGGGAGCGGACGGGCAAGTCGAGCTGGCTGTAGCCTGAGAGCTAATGTTAGCTGCTAAGCCTGCCTGCGTGGTGCTAATAATATTATAACAGGATATTTCCCCTCGGTAACGGACGGGCTGCTCGGTTGGGTGTCAAAAACATGGTATTCCTGGAATTTAAGCACATGTTGCGTAAAAAAACGTTTCAGCATATTGCTGGTGTTTCCACCCTTACTTGAAATTATCATTTTACAGACATTACAACTAGCAGTGTTGTCATTTTTCTTTGTAAAATGAAGCCACGCTTTGGACCGTTTCTTCCTCTCTGCCATGGCTCCTTCTTGTTGCAAGTTTCCAGCAGCCTAGACGCACAAGTTTGACGTCATTGTTTTGCAATGCGAATACGATTCTGATGGATTGGACAATTTGGAACAGGTTCTCAACTCCCATTCCTACCCATGATCAGTTGTTAGTCTATCATAGGGCTAAAGCGGCATCACACCACAAACTCGTCTATCGTACAATCGTCCATGCAATTTAGGTGAGGCTGGAAGCTTGGTGACGTAGTGACTTCTAGCAGGGGTAGTGGATGAACTGCTGTAGCCAGTGAACTAATTATTAACACACCGTTAGTCACAATAGCTTCTCTCTACTGTTCTATTTACTTCCCCGTGGCCCAAGCAGGCAAGGAGGGAACATAAACTCCACGCAGAGAGGTCCCAGCTAGCAGCTAGCCAGCAGATTTGAACACAGCACCTTCTTGCTTTGAGTCAGTGATTACTGTGAACACTGTGCTGCCCAGAAACTAAGATGATAGTGCTATATTGTCAGTGCACAGTATTTTTAACCCTCACATGAGCAACTCTGCAATCATACAACCGTACTGAGTTTTCTGCTGAAGTGAACATTTGCAAGTTGTAAACATGGGAATCATCATCACATATGATATGAATGAGGTTGACATTACGTTGAAAGAAAAAGTCACCTCTATCTTTAGAAAATGTAGGCAACCGCCTCTATTCTGCATAGATGCAGAATGTTTCTTAATGTAACCCTAGTTCTATCCAAAAATTACAAAGATTGCAAAAATTGTCATTCTAAATTTGAAAATACCCATACACATTGTGTAGTATTCAGCGGTTTTCATAAAAATAAATAATAATTAACAAAATAACAAGGTTTAACTGTGCAAACTAAAGACAAAGTGTGTACTGAATTTGTACTAGTCTGTGCAAACCATAGAATCGAATTAAAATCAAAGTATGTTCAAATGCTCTATCCCCTCACTAGCACTGGAGTTTCACTTCCAGGAACTCTTTCAACACTTTCCCTGTTTATCCAAACATGGTCTATGTTGGACTTTTCAGCCGGCTTTTCCATCCGAACTTTCCTTTTGCCCAATCAAAGGTTATAAGTGTTGAGACATAGTGGAAGCGCCTGATATTTCACTTACAGCCAGACCAATACTGGATTTCAACTTTGGAAGAACGCTCCTAAATGTTGCAACATCCTACTGAGCTCAGCACGCTCGGGCTCATGCCAGATGGTCAAGACGTCTTGAGTTTGGATCTGGCTCACAACTGTCTGCAGAGCAACACAGACAACAAACAAGATTCTCTGGTCTTTCCTTTCCTGGAAGAGCCAGCATGGTGGACATGACCTTGAAAGCACTTCTAACACTTATTCAAATTTTCCATCTTTGCTTCAGTCTTCTTTTTATTCCGCCTGCCTTTTATCCTCTTCTCTCCACCTCCCTGGAGTTGAAATACGCAGCATGGAGAAGCACCAGAAATGGGTTTGACTCCTTATGATCCAAACACTAATATATTATCTCTCTGTTCAGCCTTTTCTCCTCAATCTGCCATTTTCACTCCCCTGCTGATTTACAAAACATGCCTCTTCTTCACTGCTTCCCTTTCTCTAGTATCTCCTCCTCCACCTCTCTCTCCATCTGTCAGTTTTTCTCCCATCTCTCCGTCCTTACCTCCACCCAGTTTCCATCCACTTCATGGAAGAGAACACAGAACGGGTCCGACTTGGAGGCTACATCTCGGTCCAGCAGGCTGGCTGCGGTAACGGACAGCTCCACCCGGGTGACGCAGTGCTGAGGTGCGACACTGCGCGTCTGGCCCTCGGTGGCCGAGCCTAGGGTGTAGGCCATAGTCTGAGGTCACAACTAATCACCCTGGAGGAAAGAAAACACAGGGAAATAAGTAGAATAAACTTAAGTTTCATACACGCCCACACACCATCCCACACTGGCTGTTTCTTGGCTGACCATGGGTGACCCATGAAATCTTATAACAGTAAAGTTACACATTTTGAACATTTGGACAACTTCTTAGTACCTGTGGCTGAAACTAGTGTGTGGAATAGACAAAACTCCCCAGAGGGAAAGATATAGTTTTGTTAACTAATAAAACAACTAGCCAAACAGGTGTTCTTTACTGTGAAGAGTCTTCAGCCATGCTAGCAGCTCTGTGAGGCTGTAGTTGGCACAATGGTGCTTTGAGCCAACATGCTTATGTTTAGGTACAATGTTCATTATGTTCATCATCTTAGGTTAGTGTGTTAGCATGCGAATTAGCCGTACTACACACAAAGTACAGCAGAAGCTGAGGAGAATGTCACTAGTTTTGCAGGAATTTGGTCATAAACCAAAGAATTGGACTAGGGCTGCAACTAACAATTATTTTCATTATTGATTAATCTGCCGATTATTTTCTCAATTAATTGGTTAACATTAACATTAGAACAGTGAAAATGCCCACAATGTCCTGGAGCAAAAGGTGACGTCATTCAATGTCTTGTTTTGTCTTGTGTGACCAACAGTCTAAAACCCCAAAATATTCAAATTACTATTATATTAGACTGAGAAAAGCTGCAGATTGATTGAACTTAAATGATTAATCGATTATCAAAATAGCTGGCAATTCAATTTCTTTTGATCAACTGATCAATGAATCCACTAATCGTTGCAGCTCTATATTGAACATATTTGACCTGATGATGGCGTTAGATCAAAAGTTAAGGGATCACAAAGGTTATTGCAATTCATCCTGAGGGGAACATAACTAGAGGAAGTCAGGGGATCAGCAAAATCAGTAGACTTCATCCTCCGGGGACCATGAATGGCTGTATCAAATTCCATGTTGTTACATGGCTGTTGAGATATTCCAGTGTGGACCAACGTGGTGGACCGGCCAACAGACATTACCTTACATACAGCCAGAAACAATGGAGCACAGAGCAAGACACAGAATCAAACATTAGAAACAGTTTATTACCAACATACCATCTCCACATTTACCAACATACAGGAGTGGATTTGTTTGCTAATGTTCAACTACCCCCGGTGAAATGAACAATGAATAAAGGAATACATTGCTATAATATGATTTAAAGATGAAAGGTTCACCTGACACGATCTCTGTGAAATGAACTGTTGTGTAGGTTGATGTTACATACAGTACACGGTGATGGCTGGGGTCCAGGACAACATGCCGTTTCTCGTTAGGGGTCTTGCGTAACTCTAACACTTTACAGGAGAAAGTGTGTGTTATGTGTCTTACACTGACAGCCCACAAAATCATAAATGACTGGAAACACCACTGCATAGAGAAAATAGGATGCTACAGTAGCAACGCACTGGGTGTCCGTATCTGTTGCCAGGCAGAGTGTGCATTTCCCTACAGAGATCAGGGGTTTACAGCTGTGCACATCACAAAATTATGTCGCAAAAAGAGATTGAAATTTCTTGGATTTAGGTAACATTTCAATATTTACTGTTTTCAGAAGTATAATATATGTATAACAAAGAAGAAGAAAAAAAGTACATACTTTGCAAATAATCAATAGATCACAATTACAAAATGTCACCTGTGGTTTTACAGCCCTAAAGACTTCAGATACTGTTTAGCTAGAAATACCCACTGAGGAAGAATTAAACACAGGTATACACACACACACACACACACACACACACACACACACACACACACACACACACACACACGCAAGTTGTGAGGCCTTGGCCATGCTGGATGACCCAAGTGTAGGTCACGGGTGCCCTCTGGAAACCCCAACCATATCCAGTATTAAACATTACAAAGACCACACACACACACACACACACACACACACACACACACACACACACACACACAATGCCCTGAGCCCAGATCAAAGCCATCGCAGAACCTCCAAAATGGAGAAACCTCAGGCAAGGAGTGGGAAAAAAAGACATCAAGAGAAAACACACATATATCTTGAAACACTTTTTGCATGTAATAAAAACTACAAATAACTTGTGTCATATTTGAAATGATTTCCTGGAGGCTTTAAGGACAAATAAACTGCAAAGCACCTTGTGTCCATAAATGTGGTTTTGTTCTCAGAGCGGCAAGCTAAAAAGGATGCTGGTCTGTTGCTAAGATACTAATGTGTCATAACCAGCGTGCTCCTGCCACTCCTGCTCCTGTGATGTCACACTGGTAGTGGTGATGTACTGAAAATACCAGTGTAATATTTTCATTCATTTTACTCAGTCATTCACAGGTGGTGAAAAGCTTGTTTTGACTGGCTGAAATACTTTTACTCATTCATTCATTGTTCATGGGTGATTGATGGATGAAATAAGATGTGCTCATAAAAATTAAAGACAACAAAATAATCTGTTAGCACCTACCATTATCAGACACCACTTACACAATCCATACATGATGTTACAGTGCACTAGGGCAGGTGTTAAAGTAAAAGGGAAATGTGCGTGTGTGATTGTGTTGTGTGATTATCAGAGCTGATATCAGGAGAGAAAAATTATATTTCTACTGCTCAAGTGGTCTGTGCTACATCTCTTTCTGGCAAAGAACAGTGTGTGTTTTCCAGCATGTGTTTTAGTTTGATAAGGTAGAAACAAGGGATGTCACCCAACTTTCAAAGCTGCAGGCAGGAAAAACATCATGTTAATATCTTCCAGTGGAAGCTGCTGATGCCATAACCTGCTGTACCATCTCCGATGGATGTTATTTACTGCAGCTGTAAACAGCCTGGACCTGCTATTACTGAGAGCATATCACCTCCCTTTTTGCGTGCCATTATATAAAGACCATTTGCACTTTGTGTGTAGGAGAGTGGAGCAGCAGTGAATGTTTGAGTGCATTCCAGGTATGCATGGATATATACAGCAGTGTGATACAACAAAAAACAGCCAAACTACAGTATGGCATCCTTGTCCAGATCTCTGCTTGTACTGAACCTGCTGAAGACGTTCACACCCAGTCACACTGCACATCCACACCTCTCTGCAAGAGGGCAGAGCAGAAAAAAAAACCTGCCACAGAGAGGGCAGGTTAAGTGGGACTGACTGACTGATGAGCAAAACCAGCATGGAAGCTGTTTCATACAAACAGAGTGAGCTCTGCACACACAGTCATTAAGTCTAATCACATGTCCTGCCTGCCATATTCGTGCCAAAGTGACCAGTGGAAAATGAAGTGCAGACTTTAAACAGTAATCATTTAGACAGGTGTCCATTTAAGTTCAACATGAAATCATGAGATCCAAAACCAGCAACTCTCTTTCATACACGCACACACAAATGCACTTCTGTGTGCGTCCTTTGATATTCACCCTGCATGCAAGGTGTTCAGCATGAAAACAAAAAAAGCCACATCCTTCCTTTATCCGTATTTACCCTCTCTAACCAGCAGACTGACCGCACGTTTTGGCTGTAGTGTCTGTTAAATCTCTACAAATGAATAACAAAGAGGTACAAAATGTGAAAACTGATGTCACACTCACCTCAGTAAACGACGTCCAACTTCTCCGCCGCTTTTCAGTTGATAATTTCTTGAATTACTGCGCACAGTGAGGAGAAAGAAAATCTCCCAAAGCTTCTTTATTATATATATATATATATATATAATTTTTAATTTTTTAATTTTTTTTACCAAAGAGTGAAAACTGAAGTTGTTGTTGCCATTTTTATCCCGAGTATCCTGAAAGGCGCAACAGTGTGTGAACGTAATTCATCCTCGCAGCCACCTGGACTGTGCTCTCGCTGCCCAGCGCCACTGATGGACGGAGCTGAATCAAGCTAACGGGATAGGCTTACAACCGGAAGTACTGCGAGTTCTCGTGCAAAATAAAAGCGTTACTGTCAAGTGGATGCAAAGCGCTTCCGTTTCATTTTATTAAAAAAAGGTGCAGTCAGATATTGTTTCTGTAACACTGGTAGATTTGCCACGCATATACGCATACTTTCTGTGACTGCCCTATTCTATGGTGTGTTTTTTTGTTTTGTTTTTTTAAAGCCGAGCATATTCTGCCACTTGCTTCCATTATAGATTATATTTTTACAGTTTAAAATGCACGGTTTTTAACATATCATCATGCATTGTCACTGTCAAAATACATCCTGCACACTGTATATAGACATGTAGCTATAGCCTACATGTATATACTGTACATAATGATCCACACCATGTATATCCATTCAATATTTATTTTTCTTTGCACTATTTGTATGGTCCACAACTTAAAACACTTGACTTGTATATAGACACTTTATGTTGTTGGTCATTGGTGCTTTTTATATATATTTATGTATACACATATTTATTCACATACTCATGTACATGAAAGTCCTGTGTATTCTTTACCTTCATTTTTTCAGCTTTGTTGTCCTGTCCTTAGCTGTTATGTCTATTCCTGTGTAAGCAGAGAGCAATAGAAAAATTCAAATTCCTTGTATTTGTACACATACTTGGCCAATAAAGCTGATTCTGATATTCTAAATTACAGTAGCCTGTCGTTTTTGTAATATTAATATCTGTAAAATGTAATATAGAAAATGTGTTGTTCCTCTGGCACTCTCTTGTGGTTAATACAGGTATCACGACTCAAGTTTCGTTTTTTCATTGTGCAGCAGAATGACCCCTTTTAGTGTTAGATCATGACATATTATGTCAAATATTTGCTAATCAGGACTGTATGAGGATTACCAGGGACTATGATTAACACTATGGATGTGCAGTCAGGCAATGAGACACCGGAAGAGTCCACTTCAGTTGTGGTTTATTATAGATATACAGGTGGGAGGGCAGGGGAGGCTGGCACCAATCGATGGTGGTTTTATATCTAAACAGACAAGAATTAACACAATGTACAATTATTCTAACTTAACATACATAAACAAGCATCAAGATACTGTAAATATAAATGTATTACGAGCAGAAAAACTCACATTTTCACTCAGGCAAACAATTGTTGCCAATAGAGAGCCTGGGGTTCTGCTACAGGTAGTTCACCTCACACCTGAACTCAATCCTATAGGCTTTGATCAAGCCAGGCTCCTCCTACTTCCTGCTCCTCCTCAGACAGCTCCTCTCCCAGACCTGCTCTCTCTCTACATATATACAGTATACACATATATATACACACCGATCAGCCATAACATTATGACCACTGACAGGTGAAGTGAAGAACATTGATTATCTTGTTACAATGGCACCTGTCAGTGGGTGGGATATATTAGGCAGCAAGTGAACATTTTGTCCTTGAAGTTGATGTGTTGGAAGCAGGAAAAATGTTCAAGCGTAAGGATGTGAGCGACTTTGACAAGGGCCAAATTGTGATGGCTAGACGACTGGATCAGAGCATCTCCAAAACTGCAGCTCTTGTGGGGTGTTCCCGGTCTGCACTGGTCAGTACCTACCAAAAGTGGTCCAAGGAAGGAAAACCGGTGAACCGGCAACAGGGTCATGGGCGGCCAAAGCTCATTTATGCGCGTGTGGAGCGAAGGCTGGCTCGTGTGGTCCGATCCAACAGAAGAGCTACTGTAGCTCAAATTGCTGAAAAAGTTAATGCTGGTTCTGATAGAAAGGTGTCAGAACACACAGTGCATCGCAGTTTGTTGCGTATGGGCCTACACAATATTAGGCAGGTGGTCATAATGTTATGGCTGATTGGTGAATGTACAATGTGGTGGAATAAAAAGTGCAATATTTCCCTCTGAAATGTAGTGGAATAGAAGTAGATAATGAAGTACAAGTACCCACAACAAACACTGATCATTCATATGGACATGAGGAAAACAACTTAATGATGGATGTGTGTAGTACAGTGCTAATGAACTATTGTCTAAAGACAATGCTAAGAACAAAGGTATCAATAGAGCCCAACATTTAGTCATGAAACATCAGGACTACTGTGGGTACTGTGTCATTAATGTATCTTGTTAATGTGCATCTGTGAATCCTTAATACAGGAAAGGAGCAGAAACTGCACCACCAGTCGTGACCACAAGAGAGCGCCAGATAAATGGGAGTCCTGTGAGCATGTCTGAGCAGAATCCACCACTGACAGCCACAGCTGCCACTTCAGCTGCTCTTGTTGGCCAGTAGTCAGAATGAAATAAGAGCAGGTTACAAAACACGCTTTGTACAAAATGTTGGAAACAAGTTGACTTACAGTATGTACTCCAGAAACTAGAGGTCATATTGACATGTCATCTTGACTAAATAAACAGCAAAGTCTGTAACAATTCACTAACATGAGAAGTGTTGCACTTTCACCTGTGGATGGTGGGCATGATTTATGTCTGTTACTGTGGAAAAAGGCTACATGTGTAAAATGCTGTATATGTATGTGGACTTTTTCAACTACTCATCACTAGAGGAGGCAGTTGAAAGAGCAAAGAGCCCACTGAAAGAATAAGTGAGCAATAAGTGTGATATTATTCTATGTGGAAATGTTTGTACTCTGGTAACATATTGTCTTTGAGAAAACAGGAATAAAGGACTTAAAACCAAGTTTAGTGGCAAGTTGTTAAAGAAAGAAAGAAAGAGTAAATAAATGTAAATAAAAGCCAAAACTCAAGGTAGTCTTTTTTTAATTGTCAATGGACATCTCAGTGCAACTCAGAATTAATGAATATCAAGGATTGAGACAGTTTTGTCAAGTGAGAACTCAAACCTCAACCTGAGCCCAAACATTAAAGAGCAAAACTACGTTTAACAGATGAGTGCCACAGGACACCTCTGTGCTAATTAAAATCCAATGTCTCTGAAGAGATTATATATGGAACTGAATGAACTGGAAAAGCTAGAAAACAATTCATACAGAAACAGGAAAAGAAATACTGTGCATTAGTTTCAGAATGAGTGCACTCTTATAACTTCATCAGCACAACAAGAAGCTAGAGAAATGACAGTGGTGAGACTCCAATCTGTAATCAATCAACAATCATCAATCAACCAATCTGTAACTGTCACAGTGTGTGCTTTTCCCTGTTTCTGCCTTGAAATATACATAGTATTATCATCTATAATTTAAATGACAAACTAAATAAATAATTACTTCAATGACTTCTTTTCATAACAGCAGAAATAAATACGCAAACTGGATAGAGACCACAACCTAAAATGAGCATAAGAGCAAACAGCAGGGGGGGGGTCGGGTGTCCTCCCTCTCAACTCTTTTTTACTGTGAGTTAATGATTTATTGTGTTTTCACTAATGTGGCCTCTTTGTAAACACATTACAGTGCAAAATGACTCAGTGTATCAGAGTCTGCATCCATATTGTTGTTGCTTTCTCACAGGAAAACTTACTGGAAACCAAAGAATCCTTTACATCATGGCCTCTAGGTTCAAGGCGGTGAGCGTCGGCGGGAAGAGCAGTGACAGGATGTGCAAAGCCGACAGCAGGGTTGTCCCTCTACCAGCCATCTCAGGTAGTCATATCATTAACCTCATCACAGTTTTACAGAACTTTGAGATCAGTAAAATGTCAGTTCACCAGTAGGATCTGCCAGCCTCCTGACAGATGAATCATATTTACCTACAGCTCCCAATAGAAACACACAGTTCATTGTCTCATATAACCTCAAATTAGTATTTTGTTTCTTAAGTGGCTTATTTAATTTCAAATATTCCCAAAGTAACTTATAATATCTCTGATGTCAGTATTGTATTTATACTGTACTTCCTGCCCTTATCCAACTTTATCTTAGTTTTAATTTATTGTATCATGTAACACACTCTGTTGTAGTTACTGAAGAGTGAGTTTATGACTTTTTTCTCATATAATATCAGTATAATATCATAAGGCAGGCTGTCTGTGTGTCCTGTCCAGAGGCTCTACAGATAACAGAGAAGACATGTGTCTCAGGTGTTATATTTGTGACACACACCCACGTCAGGATCGCCACACTCAGAGTGAAGGACCACCACCACAATGTCAGCTGATCACGCCAGTTTCCCACGGTGAAACTAGAGGCCAATTAGTGCATAGTCATACATTCCAATACAAAATAAAGAAATAAAATGTTTTCTTTTCCCAAAAATTCAACTGTACACCTACACACTGTTCCCTCACGCAGCTCTTCAGATAAAAAACAAAATCAACTCTTTCATACACACACACACACACACATATATACACACACACATATATAAATGAGCTCTCGCCCACATAGTGGTCTTTTAACTGTTCCTACTATTAGGAAACACCAGCTGCTGCAGTCATTGGATCCCATCGGATACACAACCGACAAAGGGTTTTAAAGCACAAAATGTTGTATGGAGATCTTAATTATTTGCTGTAAGATCATTCCTAATGCTCTTCTGATGGTCATACTGCAGGGAAAACACAGCGTGGCAGGGATTCACCTCTGCAGATTCTGATGAGCTGGGATGTTGCTGCTCACTGCCACCGTCCAAGAGTGCAGATCACATCAGATGGATGAGAAATTCAGCCTCCTGTCCCTCAGACTGAGCCTCAGGGCTTCACTGGAAGAGACTTGGTTCCTCCACAGCCTGAAGAGCACAGTGGTGGACAATTTAATGTTATAATTATTTAATATATCTCAATGTTCATATATATTTTTAAAACCAAGTATACAACAGGCATTAACAAGACATTATAAACTGTAGTGAAAAAAGCAAAGTGACACAGCAGAAGTGCTCAATATGCCACCAGCAGATAGTGTAGGTGATAAACAAAATCTACAGGTGCCTGTATGAGCCAAACCTCGCCCGGGAGACAGGATGACAGCAGGTTTACCTGATGAGCTGCAGAGCAGGACACGACTGTAAGGCTCTAACCAGGGCCTCGGCTCCAAAAACACTCACAGTGTTTGACTCCAGACTGATGAAAAAGAAACACATACATACATTTATACCGTTTGATTCTCTCTAAGTGTGAGTGTATGGAGGACAAGTGAGTCAACAGAAGGAGGAACTCAATTTCAACTAAATCTAAACCTACAGGAGCACATTTTATTGATTGCAGTCAAGGCAAAAACAAAAAACAAAAGACAAAGTGGAAAGGTGTGTGTGTGTGTGTGTGTGTGTGTCTGTGTGTGTGTGTGTGTGTGTGTGTTCACAAACTCACTCTATGCTGGTCAGCTTCTGACAGAGAGGCATAACTCTGGCCAACTCCACTGCCACTTTATCACCACAATTATTCCAGCCCAGACTGGAGACAGAGAGAGACACAGTCGTGTAGTATTTTTGAAACAAACAATCCCTCTTAAGAATCAATCATGTTTATGTCCCATATAGGCTGATGCCATGTATAGGTGGCTTAAAGCTGCTTTTGGGCTCTGTCACACCAGGAAGGCGCCGAGTGAAATGCCTTCACACGTACTTCGTCATGGTCACAGGCAGTAATGAAAGCTAGCTACTGTACCTCAGCAGGCAGATGGTTTAACAGAGCGTGCTGTTAAACCACAGCTGAACCAGAGAAGGAGTGTATGAAACTGTTGTTGCTGAAACAATAGCACTCTTTATTTTGCCCCCTAACTGTTAACACAGTTTGCTAGTAGTCAACAGTGCAAATTTGTATGTCAAAGCGCACCAGCTGAACTCAAGGCTGAAATCATGGTGATTTACTTTACTACTGATTATGTTGATTCCATGTGTTAAATCAACCAACTCACTGTCTTGGAGAGCATTTCACTGGAAAAATATGATTAGGTGCTTTATAACACCAGCACTTGAACAGTGTGAGATGAGGCAGACAGTGTGCTGGAGAGGCTGTGGGAACGAGAGAGCAAATCATTATCATGTGTTTCTGGATTGCTCTGAGATTTACAGCTACTGGAAGGTTATCAGAGATAGCATGGAAAAAGTTCTAAAGATTAAGACTGACTTTTGTTTTCAGGTCTTGTACTTGGGTAAGATGCCACCACGGCTTCTTGGTTTTTATAAAGCACACATGCCTATAATAATGCTGGTTGCCAGTAAAAAAAAATGTCAAGACCACCCACACTAGCAGACTAGTTTAATGTGATGCAGGACATTTTTGTAATGGGAAAATTAACATTTGCTTTGAGACTCAAGACTTATTAGAGAAATGTTGGAAAGGATGGATTTGAGTTTTTAACCCATATAGAACACGCTTCAAGTAAAAGAGAAACTTGAAAACCACGCCCACCCAAGGAGAAAATAGTCGGCGCCACAATATGCAACCAAGGGCAGAAAACTCAGAATGTCTGGATTATTTTAGCACCCTGTGTCTACCGGAGAGGACAAACTCAGTATTGTCGCTCTATCTCAGTGTCCCTTCTCAAGCTAAGTTACTGGAGTTAGCTAAGGCACTTGCAAACATAATATTGCATAGCTTTCTGATTTAGCCACATTCCACTACACAAGTTGCTTGCTGTCAAAATACGTTAGCTTAACTTACAGCAGTGTAGTTTGCCTAAAACTGACATTCTGATATTTTACTGACCAGTGACAAAATGCTTGCTGCACACAGACATACTGAGTGTCAGGATCCCACAGTTTTCCCATTCTTCCTGCTGATGCCTCATGTCTGTATCTACTTTCGTCTTCTGTGCATCCAACCACACACCACACAGCAGCTTTTGGGCATGTTTCTGTTGTTTGCTAGCAGACTGAAGTGACAAGGAGGCACCTTCACGCAATACAAAGTCAATAAAGAGCGATGAATTGTTTTCCCCTCCAGTGTGGGGGCGGGACTTAAATGTACTCGGCCTCTATTGTAACCCTGGTTCTCTGCTACACACAGATTATTTTTGTTTTTGTATTATATTGTTTTGTTGGTGTTAAAAACAAAAGTGTATAATGTAAGATGTTTTGTACCTGTTGAAAAAAAAAAAGGAATGTGTAAACTTCAACACGCATACATGATCATTTTTAATCTTACCCCACATCCTGTATGAGGGGACAGTGGGCCAGACTGGCAGCCACAGCACACAGCTCTGGAGTCCCGACAGAGGTCAAACTGTTAGATCATACAAGAAAAAGAAACACGTTATTTAATACCAAAGTAATAATCTGTAAATCTACAGAATAGTAGGA
Source organism: Macquaria ambigua (assembly GCA_008360985.2). Lineage (NCBI taxonomy): Eukaryota > Metazoa > Chordata > Actinopteri > Centrarchiformes > Percichthyidae > Macquaria > Macquaria ambigua. The sequence continues at coordinate 152,215 of VMKM01000812.1, forward strand.
GGAGCTTAGGAGTCTTACAGAATCTTGTTGAGCTTCTTCATGCACATTATTGCTTTGGACAGACTCAGTGACCCTTCAAATCCAATACGGTTTTCTGAAATACTAGAAAAAACACACACATGCACATAAAGAACATTAACCTCATGACAAGTCTGACAAATGCCATACGTGTCAATGAGAAATTTGAATGTAGGTGTGTGTGCCTCACTCCAACACAGTCATGTGTGTCAGTGATGGTAGAACAAGGGCCATCCTGGCAGCCGTGAGATCGCCCAGACTGTTACTAGACAGACTGGAAAACAGCACAAACAGATGTTTTCAATTCAGTACTGATGCAAAAGGAAAGATTTTTCATTTATATTCTTCTCTTTAACCAAAACACACACCTACAAAATACAGCTGAAAGGTTTATATGGAAGAACTCACTGCTCTGCAGAGAGGCATATCAGATTCACACTCTTAACACAGTTGAGCCTTTTGGCCTATATGAAGAACTGGATTTGTCGTGTTTCATTTAATTTATTACACTTAATGAACGCAGCACTTTTATCTTTGTAACTGTAAGATATGTCTGTGTTCTTTTGTTTCTGAGGGGGTTAGATTATTACAGATAGATTATGATCATCATTGTTATTTTTAATGTTTTTTTTCTTTGGAAGTTGGGAACATACTGCGTGGGTAAGAGGGGATCTGGGTTTGGGTCAGAGGTATATGTGTTCTAGTGTGGATGGTCCCTGTATGTTGCGTGGAAATGTTTTGTGTTTTGATGTGGACCCCAGGAAGAACAGTTGTGACCTTGGTAGCAGCTAATGGGGATCTGAATAAATGAATTATAGTGCATGTGGCACTTGGACATTGACGATTGGGAGATTTGAAATCCTCCAGTCCCATTTTTGTGAATGAATACATGAGGGCATTTTACATGTCACCTCTCACAAGGTGTCTCATTGATTATCCAAAATAGCATTTACAGGAAGGAGCCGCATATAAAAAATGTCACAGTGTCCTTACTGGAGCTCCTCCAGGTGACTGCAGCTGCTCAAGGCCTCCAGTAGCTTGTCTCCTGATTGGTCGCTGATAAGGTTCTTTGATAGACTGGAAGACACACACACATTAAACATTAAATGTAAAATAAGTGTTTTTTCAATAAGTAGTGTGATACCTGTCACACTACTTATACCTGTGATACCATACCTGTCTGCCCCACTGTCTTTTTTGATACTACCACTGGGGGGGCGCTACAGTCGGAAATGTTTAAATTCTACACATAGTGACTTTATCAGGAGCACAAATACAGCCTCATCTAATGAAGGAAGGCCATGCTCCTGAGGCAAAAGACTTTGTGGCTGTCAGTCCCACACTTGAAAAGGAAGAACCTGCTGCCAAACGGAAACAGCTGTTCCCCATAAAGTAGGTGATGACAGTCCAATAAATGACAGCCAATAAACGGTCGGCATGTTTTGAGTGATTGTCACTTCACATGTGTACGATCAAGCAGTGAGGAAGCCTGTGATCTTTAGGTACAGCTTAACTGTGCTCTTGAGTTTAGCCAAAAATGCCAAAGCAGTAGATTCTTTTATCAGTTAAAACGTTTAGAAAAGGAAAGGGAAATTGATTGGATTTATTAAGGAATACATTCATTTCTCTTCCTGTCTCTAGTAGATAACAGCTGTGTGAATAGTTCACACCAGGCACCAAGCAAAGTGTGAAGAAAGACTGCTCACGTGATCTAAGAAACTCTTTCTACAACTGAAGCAAGGCTCTGCTGATCAAGAATATGCATGTGTATGTATATATATGTATAAAATAAAGCGGAGAGAGCACACAAGCTGGTCATAATAGCTTGAAAAGATAGAGATAACAATAATTAAGTAAATAATACACAATACTATACTGTTAAATTTGAATAAATGTAATCAGAACATGCACAGCGACATATGAGACAGAAAACGTGGGTATACAAAAGTTTTCGAAACGTGACACATTAATAATAATCTGTTGATAAAAGACCAGGCAGTACTGTAAGTTCCTATCATTGGGTTCACCTTCCTGCCTACCTGATCCTCCTGAGCTCCGTCCAGACAGGAAGGAGTCGCGTCAGCTGCTCTATTCCTCTGTCAGCCATCCTCCAGCCCTCCAACCTGAGTCGACAAGAGGAAGAAAACACATCCCAACATCGCTGAGGATTCTTGAATGACACTTGTTTATGTGCGGCACACTTTATGTAGGGGTTAATAAACTCACTCTATCTCCTCCAATCGTGTGAGCCCCTCCATGGCAGCGAGGAGATCCAGCACACCATTTGCTCCCGATGGTCTGTTTAGCCTGGAGAACACACACACACACACACACACATTGCACAAAGGGTTAAATGTACCCTGAAGTTGTTATATTGGTTCCAAGCTAGTAGTGGATATCTGATAGGTGACTGTCAGGGCAAAGAAATGTTAAATGTTAAAGAACTAATTGACGTCTCATGTGAGGAGGATTTATGCCCATGTAAATATGATATGTATTTATATAATGTATAAACAGCATTGACATTCGCGTCTAAGTTCTGACTTCGCAGCTCATCAGTGAGCAACATTTTACAGCTAAGCACTATGAGAGAACAGGGAATGATTTCTCCCTGGGGAAGGGGGGTGGGGGTGGGGGTGGGGGCTGACTGTGGCATCAGAAGCCCTTCTCGTTTTATGATGAGCTTCATGTGGAGCCGATGACACGCCGGCATGACGAGCTGCAGCAACGGTGGCTGCAATGCAAGCAGAGAAGCAGCACTCTTGGCAGCGCCAGTGTCAGCAAATGCGTGACATCAGAAATAGGCCGGATTATTAGAGCGTTACTGGATATGTGAGTGTGTGAGTAAAGGGGGCCAGTGTGCCTGAAATAGCTTCGCAGGCATAGCTCCATAGATTAAATAAATACTTACAACTACATAATGAGAGGCTATAAACACGCCACATTCTACTTGACTAGCCTTCAAAATCACTTGGAAAGGTCAGGAGTGAAATCTTTATAGTCTACTGTTATGTTACTGTTACTTATGTCAATAATTCTTATATGGGGTTGGGTACATTGAGTTCTAATGGGACTGCTATAGTAGGCCAGATTATGTTTCTTACTTGAGACTGCGTATAGAGTTGACATTCCTCAGTGTTTGTGCCAGACACACCCTGCTCTCCTCATTCAGCTGCAAGGAGTCCAGACTTGGGGTGCACACAGAAACACACACACACACACACACACACACACCGAGACACACTTAGAACTTCAAGACATTATAGAAGCCACTCTACCTGTATTGTATTACAGACATTTTCGTCCACTCATATGCATGTGTGTGTGTGTGTGTGTGTGTGTGTGTGTCTTACCGAAGGCCTTCCAGACTGAGACACTCTCCCAGTGCTTTGACGAGCTGCAGCCCTCCAGCCGCCGACCATACACAATGAGACAGACTAGAGAAGACAAGTCGAATGGTAACAGTGTTTAATGTTCATATAGTGTACAAGATTGTTGAAACATTTAATACTATCCCACATTATAAGCACTTTATTTCTTTTACACGGAGGCGATTGATCATGTACAGAAGTACCTGTAATAATAATTGACACCTCTACAGAAATACTACTGTGCTGAATGTTAAATGCTTACTTGAGTGATCGCAGGCGGGGCAACGTTCTGGTCATAGTCTGAGCTGCTGTGTCACTGATCACATGACCTGATAGACTGGGAGAAGAGGAAGAAAAAGGAAGATTTCATTTCAATTCATAAACGTGACCCAAAAAAAGTTTGTGCTGGCTATCTGATAAAACTTCAGTTTAAGTTATTTACATGTGCGTGAAGAATGAAATATTGCAAACCGACAATACGGCGATACAGTCAATACAAGTCTTTGATGCTTGACCATAATTAACAGCTTGTTTTGTAGCTCAACTTTCTAAAAAAAAGTTATACTAATGTATACACACACACACACACACACACACACACACACAAAAGAAAAAGATAAAAACTTTTTAAACAGGCAGATGTTGAATGGTGGTGAATGCTCCTAAGCCCCCTGAACTGCTTATAATGCACTGTGCATGTAGACAATGATAGTCAGAGTGGAGGAGCGCTATTACAGTAAATCAAACTATGAAATAAAATGAGAGGTCTCCAGGAAAGTAAAAGTAATGTGTTTGTGTTGCTCACTTTAAGCTCTGTAGGGTTGTAGCCTGCAGCAGGGCCTCTGAGAGCCTCTCCACCACAGTCATACACAGCTCTTTGGAGCCAATACTGCAAAAGATCAAAGTAGATGTTCTCAATGCTAGAACTCTAAAACAGGCATTAGTAAGAGTGTCAAGTGTGGAAAAAAAAGCTCTAACCTGAGAGAAGTGAGATTTGGCAGCGAGGGCAGAACAGAACAGAGAAACTCAGCTCCCTCCATACCCAGGCGGGAAAAACTGTGAATAATTTTTTTGCTTTGTTTCTTCCATGTTTTACAACTTGCAGACTAACTTGTGCATATTATATTCATACATAAAATAGAGAGTACTAACTGCAGCTCTGTCAGTAAAGGACACCTCTGGATGATGCTCGTCATAGATGCAAGCTGGTACCCCTCTACTGCACAGTCCACAAGACTGGAGGAGGGGAGAGGAGAGGAGAGGAGAGAGATTAACAGCTCCCTGCAGGACCTGTACAACTGCCAGCAAGTTAAGTGCTGGTATTTCTTTTCCTGCTGTTATCAGCTACTTAGACAGATAACGTTTGGCTCTTTTCTATTCCCGAAAACCTTTTGGTCTCCAGGGTTATTGAGTGAGTTCATAACAAACAATACAATCTTGTTTCCTGTCAGTATTTATGATCATTTCAAAGGTACAACATCTGCAAGTATTTTGTTTTTGCCCTGACCACAATTTACAAAAACTATGTTCACATCATGTAAGGATATCCTTACGGGGCTTTGCTAAATTTGTTTTCAAGGAAAAGAATATTAAGTATATTTTTGCAAGGCAAGCAAACATGAAGTTGGTATTATGCCAGTAGAACAGTGTGACTGTGATAAAGTTGTCCATCACTTGAATTTTGCAATGCTTTGATAGCGCATTTAAAGGGAAAAAGTACCCTATTTTCTCTGTGGCCATTGATGGAGTCAGATCTGCAGAGTCATCACTGAAAACACAGAAACACACAAACCCAGAATGTATTGATCATATTTGTATGTGTACAGCACAGCCTAAAGTTAAAGTTATATATTTGGTGGGTGGGTGGGGGGTATTACCTGACTGAAGTCAGGTCAGCAGCCTTCATCAAAGACAGCTGTAGCGTGGTGTGGTGAACCCTGCAAAGTAAGTGTGCATAGTACTATTACACATAGCAACATACATATGGTTTGATGTGGGATATTCTACAGTGAAAGTGAATATGTGGTTCACTACAAAGAGTGTACAGTCTTCCAACGTGTGTGTTTTCTTGCATGCTGTTGCAGATCTCACCTGATGGCATGTATGTTGCTGCTGAGGTCCAGACAGCGACACACCAGACTAACAGCTTCCTCAGATCTGATCCAAAACTCCTCAATGCTAACAAGGAGGAGAGGGTAATAATAAGTAATACAGCTCAGTATTTCAACAATATCATTCAGCAGTTCAACACCAGCTCCTTCAACTATTTGGACAGAAACATGAAGATCTGTTTAGCCATGACTAAAGAACAATATGGACTGTATGCTGAGTAAAAGCAAAGCTAAAATGTCTCCACCTTTAGGAGCAAACGGCACAGGCTACATCTGCTGTATTCCTTCTCACCTGACGCTGTGGCCTCTCTGACTGTTGTTCAACAGTCTCACAAAGTCTCCGATCCAGTCCGACTGCAGCCGATTGTTCTTGAACCTGTGGACCAACCACAGAGTAAACGTTACTGATTTTCAGATGATGATGAGTAGTGGGGTCTAACATGGAAAATAAAATAAACACTGGACAACCTGAGACACTTAGCATAATGAGTCAGGTCTTTAATCAGTAGATGCCCTTCTGATCAGTTTCTATAAGTTCTGTATTCACATAAAATGTGTCAAGAAAAACATCAATCATGCATAAAAAACTATATTTTTTCTGTCTCTTGAGGCAAAAATAAACACTGCCTTCAGTCAGTTGAAAACCTTGTTTAAAATGGAAGGAAAAGAAGATATACGCCAGAAATGTAGCTTTGTTTTCATATTCACTCATGCATTTTTTAATTTATCCATTAGTTTTTGAGAGGGTTTCATAAGACAACGAATTTTAATTAAAATGTTTTCACACAATGTTCTCCATAAAATAAGTTATCCTTCAACAGACGTTAAGCTATGAAAGCCACCAAAACTGGAACTACAAGGTTTTCAGATATTTGATCAATGTCCACGTAAATTATTTCAAAAATAAGATGTCTGCTTTTAAAAAACTCCTCAAAAGTTGTAGAGAGGCTTATCATATGATGAGATCTACAGTATTAAATGGTCTGAAGATGGCGGTGTACTTACTCCAGTTTGGTCGGACTGGGACAGACAGACACGATCTCTGCTAATCTGACCAGATGGTCCCGTTCCAAACTACTCTCTCTGACACTGGCAGAGAGGCAGAAAAGGTGGGGAGAGAGCAAACAAAGAATAACTCAACACACAAGGATTTTTCAAAAGGTATATGCTGCCTAACTCATGAATGTAATGTGCACTGAAACCTTTAAGCTACCTTTCCAGACAAACAGGGAGACCTGTAACTGTCTGTAATGAATGCTAGCAATCAAACACAGGTGACTAATTTAATGGGACTACTGTAGAGAGGGTGAGCAGCTTTAAATACCTGGGAGCCCACATGACAGAGGATCTGACATGGACAGCACAAACAGACACTGGTGAGTGCAAGGCAAGGCAGCGCCTTCGGCTGAACACACTACTGCAACTACACTCCCCTCCCTGCAGAACTTATACACCAAGATGGGCAGAACCAGAGCCCATAGGATCATGAAGGATCCTCACCACCCCAACAAGGGACTGTGCCAACTGTTCCAGCTGCCAGGCAAGCTCCTCCGCAGTCACGCAGCCAAAACAGGAAGACTGACACAGACTTTCATTCCTCAGGCCATCTGGCTTGCGAACCCACCCCCCCATTAAGTTCCACATACTCATCATCTCATGCACACACATATGTGTATAAGTACACATAGACATAACATATATTTATTTTCTAATTTTCATATTTTTATATATATTAAAAATATAAATGGATATATTAATATTATTGTAAATGTTGTAATTTCTTCTGTATTGTTGTGGTTGCTTTTTGTTAGGTGTTGTTATGCCGGCAGACAAAGCAGGTAGACCCAAATGCAGGACGCCCAGAACAGGTAGAGTTTTTAAAGGTTTTAATTAAGAATAAAGATTACATCCAGCAATGTCGACGTAACAAGAGCATGACATGAAGGCTTGGACACAAGCTACGATCTGGCAACGAGACAAAGGAAAACGCCGACAATATATACACAAGAGGAAAAGGGTAACAGGTGGAAACAATCAGGGCGGGGCAGACAATCACACAGGCGGGAAACACATGAAGACAGGAAGTTAAGGGACCTGAAACGAGAGGGAAGGTAGACGTTCCAAAATAAAACAGACACGCCAGAACAGGAAACAGAAACATGACAGACATGGAACTTAACACAACCGACGAGACATGACAGGTGTTCTGGATGTGGCCAGAGACCGAATTTTGCCACTTCCTGTCATATCTGTCATCGCAGTCTACTGTAGGAGCCAAAAATAAATAAAGACACCTGATGGTGAAATATCAATTATTGAGGTTTAAACTGTGTACAAATGTCTAAAACCATCACAGAAAACTCTATAAAGTTATTTTAAGTTCTGGTAAATGGGGTGCTAGGTAAGAAACACTTCACACACTGTGATCCACTCTTCAAAGTGGTAATGTGGTAACCGTCTACAGGTTAAGTCTTAGCACAGGTTAAGCCTCTGCACAATAACATGCTAGTTACTTTTGTGATTCTGGATTCTTGTCCTACCTCAGAGTTTTTTCACATCCTTCATCTTGTGTAAACCAGATGAGACACCTCTCGTCTGCTCCCAAACTACCAGCCGGCATCAGAAGGTTGAGCACATGGAGAGACAGACAGGGAGGAATACTTCACTAATTCATACAGTCTTTCAACAATGCATTTAATTGCTTTCTTTTTTGGTTCCTTTGCTCACTCATTTCCACAAAGCACAGACTCACCTGACTTCTACACCGGAGACGTTATCACATGTACACAGTGTGCTGACCACATCCAACAGCCCCCGCTGGGTCAGGCTATTGTTGCTCAAACTGTGGATGAAGACCAGAACAGTGTTTACTATCATATGTGTTATTATATATACTATATAATACTGCAGACCATTTCCCAACACTACAACTACTGTACATACTGTAAGTGACGTTTGTTGTTGATTCCGATATTGATAGAGAGTAAAGGAAAAACATATAACAATTTATAAATATTTAATTTGAAACATTTTTGACAGGAGGGCCTTTTCACAGAGGGCAGACATGTGGTATGCTCGGATTGGACGGTCGGTCTGCCTTGTCCACCCGTAGACTTAAACACTGGCATATTCTTATTCATAAGGCTGTTCTTGTAGTGCTTCCTATAGGTCTACATCCTCCAAAAAAGTATGGAAAGTTATCGTCTTCGCTCCTGGGACATGTTTCTTCTAACTGTCCCCAAAGTCCGTACTGAACTGGGAAAAAGGGTGTTTAAGTATGCTGCTCCCTCGGCTTGGAATCAGTTGCAAAATCACCTGAGTCTTTGGGAGCTGGTCTCCTTGGACGCATTTAAAGTGATTCTGAATGACTTGGAAGCGGGTAGATCTGGCTGTAGATGTTTTGAATGATGAATAATGTTTTTGATATCTTATAATTCTGTATCTTGTTCTTCTTGAAAAAGAGATTTTTAATCTCAATGAGTCTTTTACTCCTGGTTAAATAAAGGTTAAATAAAAAAAAAAGACATGACACAGTAGGAAAAGCACAGGTGTTAAAAGTAAAATGAATAATGGCTGAATTCCATTTAGCTGCTTCAGTTTCAGAGTCCTGGTACTGTGCGTGCTCGCTTACTGTCTCAGTGTCATGGCTCACTGGGACACTTGTGCTCTTCCTACTATGACAAGTCCAAATGTCTGCTGTGAAAAAGGTCTTTGATTCAAGTTTGGTCATGTAAGAGTCGTGACAAAGATATGTACTAAAGCAGAATATCTTAGTTGAACAATTAACTTTGCAATCAAAGATGACTGTATGAATAATAATAATAATAATAATAAAAAGTCATTCAATTTGTAAGAAAAAGTGTACATTTGTAAATGAAATCATTATACATAAAAACTATAAATAGAAACATATAAATCAAGCAAAATATTGGAGAAACAATACGTAAAAATGTAAATGAATATCCTGCATTTTCTGTTTAAATATCTGCCAATGATCTGGCTAAAAAGACTGAAAATATGTTGTTCAGGCTCTACGTGCAGCATTACATACAAATAGTTGACACTTAAATGCTCCTTTACAGTATGTGTGACCTCTTGTCTAATTAAAAACATGCCTTATCTATTAAATCAATTCTTTACTTAGTGTAATTTTGTAGTATTGCACACCACAGGCCTAGCTGCATGTCTAAATAAAGTAGATATAGAATAGGGATCAACTTGATTTCCCGTCTTTGAAGCACCTTCATTAAAAAAGTATGTTTTACCAATCCTTTCGTTCTATACAGCTGCTACAAACTAATATAGAGCTGAAAATGGCGAACATCAGTGTTTCAGAACATGGGTCTTACTTGACATAGCTGGTGATTTTAAGCTTTGGAAGAGAATCCAAAAAACGCTTCACTCCTTCATCTTTCAGTTGGTTACTTGATACACTGCAGTCAAAAGAAAGGATAACTCAGCATCCACGCCAACAGTACTGGTATATGCACATGGGTGTGTGCTGATGTATAAGTAAGACTGGGTTTGTGTGTGTGTGTGGCACATACTCCAAGTGAGACAGTTGAGGACCCTGCTGTAGGATCCCGAGTAGTCTCTCCAAGTTGTCACCGTTCAGGCTGAAATGATTTAACCTGTGTGCACGCAGGCAGGCAGGCAGACAGACAGGCAGGCAGACAGGCACGCAGGAAGGCAGAGAGACACTACATTAGGGCATTTAGTGAGAAAGTCACAGCCAGTTGTGGTGTGTTCACTTTAGTCTTCCTTATTTTGTGCTGATTCAATGACTTCCTGTTTTCCTTGTGTGCCATAGAATCTGTTTTTTGTTGACTCTCAGTGAGCAAAATGTAAAGCTGGCAGCACGTATTTTTCTGTCAAACACTAAAATAAAAACACAGAAGGTGAACTTTCTTGCCTATTTACTGTTAGAAAAAATGTTAATTTGCTGCAAAGTTCCGTCTGCAGCTGTGGTAGGCAGCACTTTCTGCCAGCGCCAGCAAGTTTCCTGATCATTTTCATACTGGACCACATACGCTGGCAGTCAGACTGAGAGAGAAACTTTATGTACAATGAATGCTTGGACAAGAGACAAACTGAGCGGTCTGAAAAACAAACACCCAGACAATATCAGTTGCTGATCACAGACCTGCAGCTGGCTTGTTCTGTTTTCACACTGTCAAAATGGATGAAGGATTCAGTCTGATGCCTGCAGAAGAGTTCAAATTAGTATTTAACAAAAACATTATCGGTGACAGATATCTATAAATGACAAACTTTGATTTTCAAATGTGGCGTGTTGTCGTCTTGATAGATGCGACACAGGAAGTATCCTGTACCTGAGCTCCACTGATGTGACTCGCTGACTGACTGTCAAACATCTGACCAACGTCAGTGCTCCAGCGGTGGATGTGATGCTTTGGCTGACACTGAGGAAGAGGAGGATTGGGTTGACTCAAATGAGAAGGTCATCAAATCACAGTGATTATTGGCACAAATCAATGCTGGGTTCAATATCTTTAAGGGTCATGGTTCTATGCTGCCTTCAAATGGAACTTGTGAACCCGTGGTTACGACATGGGAAGTCATGTACACAATATGCTTGGTGTCAAGTGGTAAGTCGTGAGAACGCCACTGCTAGGCAACGGTAACATGGGTGCCAAAAGACTCCTCGTTGTTCTCTTGACATTCTTCTCATCTTTCTGAGACATGTTGACTTACTTTCTATTTATATCAACATTTTCCTCAGACATTTTGTAAAATTACAAAGAGAAACTCGATACGACTAAAATTACAATATATTAACTTAATATCCACCAATAAATGAACTTCCATGGCCTCTGCCATTTCTGAAAACATCAGCAAACACGTCACAACTCATGAACTCGGAGCTTTCAGAAAATGTCCACTTCGTCGTGAATACCACAAGAGGGGGGCATTCATATGGACTCTTCTCGTAAACACGACCCCATTTGAAGGCACCACTAGAGCATGACAGCATGCTTTTGTGTGGTGAAGTTGCCGGCAGACTCAGCACAATTAGAAAAAAGCCTTTTTCTGTCAGAAGCCACCCAGGAGGCAGTAGTTCAAACTGGGCCACTGCTGTTGCTTCAGCCCATATTTAAAGGTGTTTTTTATTTAAATCACATAGCATGGCATCATTGACACGTCATGCTCTGTAAAAAAACACATACTGTTTGCCATTTCACACTGGTGTCACTGGTTTCCACAAAAATGTTAATTACCCATCAGACGAGAGCCGTCTAACAGTTGTTTGGTTTTGTAATTTCCACATTAATATTATTTTTCTACCTGAGGTGCTCAGTACTGTACATCAGATGCTGAACAATTTGAAACAATGTCCACAGACAACTCAAACAGTACCCTGCACACATTCTTGTACAGATTTTTCCTAAAACTGGTATTTATTTCTCTGTGTGTATGCTACCTAAATCTATAAAATGACATTTGCACATTTGGACTTATTTCTGGATAGTGCCATCATCTATATATTTCCCCAGCATAATAACTATCAATACATGTCAGTACAATTTTAAATATTCATACACACATATACACATTTTTACCATTTTTGTGTACAATTCCTCCATCTGTTTATCTCTTAATACTCCCAACAGTGATTATTAAAGTTTCACATAATAAAACAAAATGAACTGGAGAACTCTTTACTCACTCTCACACACACACACACACCATCCACACTAATTTATTCATGCATGTGTGTACGTCTTACTTGAGTCTCTGCAGCGACGTCATCTTCGGCAGGACCTTCAGCAGGTTCTCGACGGCCTTGTCTGTCAATGTGCTGTGAGACAAACTGACACAAACATAAACGTATATTTATGTCTACCTGTCCGGTCATAATCATGAAATAATAATGCGTGGGTATACAACAATTACTTACTCTAACTCCAAATGGGAGCGACACTGAGCCAATCGTCTGCATAGTGTGGTCATATGAGATGGCAGGAGGCTGCTGTTGTTTATCCTACAGCATAGAAGAGGGTCGTTTTTTTTTTTTTTTTTGTATTTTAATGTCGAAGTAATGACTTGCTGTAAACTGTTAGTTAGAAGCATCTCTATCAGCTTACTGTACCTGAACATCTTTAGCTGCTGTTGGTCATCACTAAAAAAGAGCATAGAATTAGCTTATTAACCGACAAATGACAATGCAGACAGTGGTATCCAGAAGTGTGGAGGGTTTCACAGACGCAGCTCTTGTACCTTTTGTCAGGGCAGAACTTCAGGGTCACCTGCTCTCTGCCTTCATTACTGTAAAACCAACAGGACACTGTCAGATTATCAATCTGCACATTTTAACAGCAGCATGTAGTTAAACAATACCATTGTTAGTCATTTAGGTGCTCCCTCTGTTGCTGCTCTACTAAATCATTAAATGCCTGAAATGTAAAACAAAGAGTACCTGATGTGAATTTGTGTTAAGTTGTTATGGGAGCACAAAGCACCAGCCAGCATCACCACTCCCTCCATGCTGATCTCATTGTTACTGGCACTGAAAATCACACAGAAAAAACACTGAGCCGGCTGGGGAAGGACATCATTGAGCTCTAAATAAGTCATTTCTACTGAATAATGTCCAGCGGGTAAACGTAGTAGCTGCCAGCTGTTGACATGTTATGTTTGGCACCTGTTTGGTGAGAAAATAACAGACTGCTTTTTGCCAACTAAGATTAGATCAGCTCTGTCTAACATGACACAGAGTCTCATCTTTCCCTACTATTACTTTACATCTCTATGTGGAACTGTACTGTACTCTCTCTCTCAACCCAACCAATCAAGGCAGATGACCGCCCACCCAGAGCCTGGTTCTGCTCAAGGTTTCTGCCTGTTAAAAGGGAGTTTTTTCTTGCCATTATCGCCTAGTTCTTGCTCATTGGGTCTCTGTAAATAATATTATAAAGAGTACGGTCTAGACCTGCTCTGTATGAAAAGTGCCCTGAGATTACTTCTGTTATGATTTGGCACTATGTATATAAAACTGAATTGAATTAAAACACTTCCTGCTAGGAAGTTTCCTGCCAGTAAAGTTTCCAATGTTTTGTGTTTGTCATTTTGTCATCATTTTGTGTGTGAGTCTCACTTGATCTCCCGGATGCTACTCAGACGAGGCAGGACCTCCAGCAGTTTCCTCAGACCTTTGGTTCCTATACAGTTACTGGACATGCTGAAAGACAAGAATATGGGGTTAAAATAATGTCATGAGACAAGAAAGAGTACAACACGGGCAGCTGCCAAAATAAAAGAAACACTTACATAAAACTGACGCAGAAAATATGAACACAGCATTATAATTGATGGCCACATCATACTCCGGCGATGGAATGGAATTGCATAAAACCCAGTTCAGACCAAAGATTCATGACGAGACGAGTTGAAACTTGCAACTACTTGCAATGCTGCAAGTAGGTCTGCAACGTTCTGAAACCTGCCAGTTTACACCAATGCGACTAGGCGAGACGGTGTATCGTTTCCATAGCAACAACTCTGTTCTAACTGTCGGCTTTTCAGGCTTTTTTTGTAGCTGGATATAATTTGTAGCATCTAAAATATGAATGAGGATAGTGATAGTGAATTACTTGCTACAGTTTCATTTCTAGTATTGATGAAATGGCGAAAACATAAAAAACGGCGAGGGTCCAGATGACCAACTGACTTCGCTACAAGCTGATTGGCTGTTGAAACAGGTGACGTGCCTTACGTTCTAAAACCAGCCACTGGTGACTTGACTAGCTGAGTCGCAGCTGAGACGGGCCAGATCACACCGCTGCAACTATCTCCTGCAACGTTCTAAAACAGTTTCGTTTCTCGCGAATCTTTGGTCTGAAGTGGGCTCAAGATGAGAGGTCAGTAGAGAATAATATCCCAGTCACCAGATTTGAACACAAATTTGCAAATGTAGAAGTCCCAGACACATAAGGCAGCATTCCCTTTAGCTTGGCAGTTACCTGGACATAAACTACACACAGCAGTGTGGAGTACAGTATGTCTTTGGTAATGTTTGGTTTTTGACGATGTTTTTGTGTATCTTACTCCAGCAAAGTGAGATCAGAGGAGGTTCCCAAACTCCTCCACACTTTCTCCAGATCAGCAGGCAGCAGACCACAGCAGCTGAGACTGACAGAGGCACATTCACATTCATCTGTTAAAGGGGGGAAGTTTATCTGTGCTCAACGTACTTAAATTACAAACAAACCTGAACAATCCTCCCATCTGAACAAATAAAACAGGTTTTTCGTCCTGATATCGCATCGGTTAACACTTTTTAATGATCTCTCTCTCTACATTCAATCCCAGCCCAAACTCCGGTTGCAACCGGATGCTCTCAAAATGCTGTGACAATGACTTAATACATACCAGAGCGTTTTAGATATTTCACTTGCAGGTTTTTCTCTCCCTCCAGAAAACACTATAGACACCTGCACAGGACTCTGTAGTCTGAAACATAAAGAAAAATACAGTTACATAGCAGTGGTGACACCACTATTTAAGAATTAAATTAGGTAATCTACGTGGCTTATTATTACTAAGTACTTGTGAATACTCATAACAAAGCAGAATGCAGTAAAAGAATGAAAAATTCAAGCAAACTAATACAATTTAAACATGTTGCTGATTGTTTTACACAGTGACGAGTGTTGCAGAAGAATGGCATGATGGTCCTGCCTGATGGGAGTAACGATAAGTATGCATTTGTTTAAAGGAGTAAATGCGCGTGTGCATTTTATAATATGCAGTGCACATTACAGGTGTGTTTGTACCTGATATGAAGCTCGGTCACAGCGGGACAATCAGACAGCAGAGCAGTCAGAATCACCAAACCCTCCACTGAAGAGCAGCTGTCATTCACACTGAGAAGAGACGTCAACAAACTGCTGCTGTTCACTTCTTACGGATGCTGAACAATTAAATAGTGCATTAAATGTCTTCATGATACTTTAAAATAGAGCTAGGTAAGAATCAGTCGTATGCAGAATACATGTAGCTTCATGTCACTCTTATATCGTGTGCTTTGTGATGGGTAGCTTGGTTTGAATCCGGTCTTACATGATCTTTTTGGTGACGTTGAACTTTGGCAAAAACTGAGTGAGTGTCCTCAGAGTTTTCACATCCCACTGGCCTCCAGACAGACTAGGGTGTACACACACACACACACACACACACACACACACACACACACAGAACTTCATTAGCATTCGATTTGAATAAATATACTGTGTATTATCGGTGGAACACTGTGTGGTACTATTACAAATCACCCAATCTGATACACAGACAGAATATCCACTCTGATTAGAGGCACCAAATGATAGTGCTGACTGTCTGATGCTCTGGTGACAAAAAAGGAAGTGATGGCTCACATAAAATATAAAACAATAAGTCAATAACTGTCTGTTGTTATCGTACTCAGTTCTGCATTACTGTGTTTCAGTATGTTGTATCATTGGTGGGGGTTCTATACATTTGAACAGGTGTATTTAGGTTTACTTACTCCAGGACAGACAAGGCAGGGCAACGTGCCAATGACTGTGCGAGTTTTTGCATCTCAGGCTGGCTCCACTTCTGGTTCAGCAAGCTGGAGAGCACATTGGACCACGAGATTAAAACGAATTAACAATTAAAAACAAAGTGCTAAACGTCAAAATTGAAAACAATCATTTGAATCAAATTCAAATCAATCGCCACATGAACTAAACTGATTTAATAAATCCAGCAGTAGTTCTGCAGTCATAGATTCAGAGGCCCTTTCTGGTCAATATTGTTTAAATTTTTTTTTAAAAAGTCAAGGTACATGCACCTTGTTAAGAGCCAATTTTACTTCAAATGAGGAGCAAAGTTCTTCAAGGAAACTGGCTATGTTAGTAAAGATCTGGAAAGTGGTCAACATTTGATAAGAGTGTTATTGTCTGATGTCTTACCTGACTGTTGGTTCAGACTTAGTTTTATGGCTGCAGAGGGGAATACAGAAATTACACTGAATTTCAGTATGTGCACAATTCATTTGATGACAATGTTATTCATAGACGGACTGTATGCTTTAATTACTGGTTTTGTATTTACTCATTATGTCTATCTAACCATTAAAACTCACCTCTTCAAATCAGAGCTTTGGAAGAAAGTTACTGTCACTTCCTTCATGCCACTGCAAAAAGAAAAAGGATCTCTACTGTGTAACAGTTGTATAACAATGTTTACTTGCTAACTTTCACCATTACTTAATTCCTCTGAAGTCTATAAAGTAGGTTAGGGTCTTACACCTGTAACTTAGTTGGCACTGTGCATGTGTGTGTGCATGTGTGTGTTCATACTCTGCGTGAACGTGCTGGATGTTCAAACATGAAGACATTTTCCCGATGAGATAGTCCACCGCTTCCAGAGAGCTGTTATTTCGACCCAGCCTGCAAGGTGCACACACACACACACACACACACACACACACATATAAAACTCTTATGCAGCTAAAATGCAACATCTTGAGACATTGTGGTTATTTAAAAATAGCATCTCATGTTCTTACATTACTGAGACCAGTCTTGGTAGTTTGGTAAAAATATCAGCTAGGTGTTCGATCCCTCCGTCTTTCAGATTGTTGTCACTCAGACTGCAGTGTAAAAACAAAAGCTTGGTGTCAAATTTTAAACCTGCATCCCAAATATTTCACTATTATATAAGGTATGAGGCGTCAGCAACCAACAACAAAAATGATGTTTTGGGAAATATACTTGATTTCAGTGATGTCTGGACAGTTCTGTAGAGCAGAGGCCAAACTAGCTGCTCCTATGGCAGTCAGACTGGCACCACAAAACCTTGCGGAGACAAAGACAAAATCAGTAAACACCATTTAAACTACACCACTCTGTATAAGATGAATGAATAGAAGAGAGATTCAAAAGACTGTGGGGGGAAAAAAATACAGTGGGAAAAAGAAAAACTTTGAATCTTACTCGAGTTTTCTCAGGGTTGTGAATTTGGGCAAAATGGAGGACAACTTCTCAGCAAACGTGTCGCCATACTTGCGGCTGCGAAAACTAGAGGCACAGAAGCAGTGAAAAGGAACATCATCACAATTATTCATAATGAAACAAGCCTTAATGTTGAACTGATGCAAAGACTCCCCCAAAATATGTTTGATTTGTTAGGCACACAAAAGCAATGAATCTGCTGGTTATTAACTTCTATATAGTTCACAGAATAATTGTTGATGCTGCTGCGTTTATATCACCAATTCCATGTATTGTATATTTATCAGTTAAGAGCATGGATGTATAAAGAGAACTGGATACAGCTTTGGAGACGGGGCCCCGTTCATTCCTATGAAAGTTGCTCAGTGGTGTGTGAAGCCAAAAAAGTTCAACTTTCACCATAGCTTCAGCATTTTGCAGCCCGTAGAGCAAGCGCACTAGCGTTTCCTTTAACCCCGCCTCCCAACCGCTCAGTCTCGGACTCACTCACATGAATCACATTTTGGGACATAATGATTTAAATAAGGGCTATTTAAGTGTTTGTACTGGCTAATACGTCTCTTTCAAGTCTATCGGAAAACGTCTTTTGGGGTCAGTGTGCATCACGTGACGGACCCGGAAGTTGTAATTTTGGCCACTATGCCAAATTGGCTTCAAAGACTGGCACACTTGCTGGTGGCTTGGTTAAGAGAGGGCCTAAAGAGAGCTCCCCCCCCCCCCCCACCACCACCACCACCACCACCACCACCACCAAAACCTGCTGCTGTTTGAGTTGACTGCACTGTCTGCCATGAACAAGTGCTTCAGTTTTTCAGATAGAGTCTGTTTGTTGTTCTTGCAGCTCAGTCTGTGTCCTAACCAGTTTCGCTTTTGACATCTGGCTTTATTGTTTATTGTTTTATGTTTGAGTTGATCTTGCCTCATGAAGGTCCTATCACGTTACATACACAGTCCACAGTGTGTGGGTGTTCATTCTCTTCTGTGTTGGTCTGATAAAGATATCAGTCATCGGTTGTCGCCTCTTTGCACTTCAGTCCAGGCTACCATATGTCTAATAGTTACAGAAAGGCTCAGCTGACCACAGGTACACAACAGGAAGCCTCTGTGGGTTTCACAGTATGTGGAACAGGTGGCCAATCAGCTGAGGAATGTCAAAGGCAAAGCAGCAGCTCTTTCCACATTCTCTGACCCTGTTCAACCGCTCTCTCAGCGTCCACAAGCTGAACACACATTTTCAGATTCTTGACAGCTCAACACCATTCACCTCACCATTCCCATGTGTTACAACTTCAGTTTTCAATTGCCCCTCAAGTGCACCAAGCCTCTGGTCATATAAATAGTTCTTCGCCTCACATGCTGTGTACACCTAGCAATTTGCACTATGTATTTTGCACTGGCATGACTGATGGCCTCCAATGGAGAGATAGTCCCCCAAAGATCTACAGTCTAAAGAGTCTAAATGTGGGTTTCTCATTTTTCAGAAGAAACACAATTTGATTTTAATCCTGACAAGTGCATGTGTATGTACGTGTGTTGATGCTATGCATTGTTTTGCTTGTGCGAGTATTTGTGTGGACTTACCAGAGGTAGCGAATGTACTGACACCTGGGAAGGACATCTAAACACTCAAACTCCATTGAGCATGCTCCAAAGTCCAATCCGATGCCATTGTCACCTACTGAGTTAACCACAAAGGCCAGAGCATCAATATCACTAGGTAATAGCCGGATATTGCGCAGCTCCAGAGTTGGTCTCATGCCCACAACCTGCTTAGCCAGTTGGTGGTCCTGGCTCTCCTGGACACAGTGGCAAAGCTCCAATACCTGGGAAGATGTAAGAAGGAAGGATCAGTAAGGAAAGAAACACACAGAGAATGGGTAAAAAAATTGACATCCATTTATCAGGATTCACTTCAGTTTATATTCTACCTTTGGTCCAGTCAGGGTGTTGCTGTGACACAGCTTTTTTAGCAGCTTCAGAACGAGGGCTTGTCGTTTTTCGACCCAACTTTGGCCTCCTGTTCCACCAGAGGTCCTGGCTAATTGAACTAAGGCTGGAGTGCAGTCTGGGGAAGCCAGACCACATACATACAGGTGCAGGGAGTCAGTAAACACTGTCCTCTGGTCTGACTTGGTCGTCCAGCGAGTTTTCAGACTGAATCTGAATGAGTAATGAGGAAGAGGATAGAGCAAAGTCAATATTTTATTTGGATTAAGATTAAGGTACTGACATTATATTGCTATGCAGAGGACAGTTCCTAGTTTCCTAGTAATGCTTCTAATGTGTATATTTATGTTCTCTGGTGTCACAAAGAGCTCACAAAATAATAACTGATTATAAGCATCATTAGTATTATTAGACTGCAAACCGACCGCATGTTAAGAACAATGACAAACAGGTACAGTAGAGGAAGAAAAAAGAAGAATCTTCTGGTGGATGTTACTGTGGGATCACTACGTAACACACTTTTTAATGGATTTAATGAACTGCCAAAGTACACAGAGTAGGATACAAGCAGAGCAGACCACAGACCTTTTGACTGTCTGATTGATCAGGGAAAATCCCCGCACTCACGTGCTGACATGCATACATGTTACCATGGTTACCAAACATTTACATTAATGGCGGGGTGTGAGATACAACAAAAGTCCCCAGCCAGAATCAAACCAGGGACATTGTCATTATATGGCAACAGGTCACCTGACACCCAGCATCTAAACTTCACTCATTCAACACGTGTATTTACAGGGCTTTGAACAGGGTTTTTTTTATAGCACCCTTTGGTGAAAACAGAACCCCCTTACAGTGAAAGAATTAACCTGATTAAGGTCCTGCCCTGAAAAGTGTTGTTTAAATAAAGTGCAGACTTCAAGTAAGTCAGACTTGTCTTTCCACTTTGAGTCGGCATCAGCATATTTCTTGCCTCCATATTTAGGGAAGAAGGTCAAACTTATCTCAGTGTGCTCAACTTACATTTTGCTTCCATGACAAGGTTATTCCTGGTATGGAATGTGACTCTATATGGTCTATAGCAACTCTTCCAACCCTTGTGTCATTATTCAGATAATCCAAACGTACCTCTGCAAACTAACGATTTAGGTGAGATTTAGTTTAGATGTAAGCTCAATGATTGGTTTATATGGTGGAATGTAACTAAGTGCATTTATTCATTAACAAATTTAAGGTACTTGTACTTTACTTGATTATTGTACTTCATACTTCTACTCCACTACATTTTTTAATGCACTGCATTTATTTGACAGCTTTAATTACTATTACTTTAAAAATTAAGAATTTTGCAAACAAAACATATGAAGAGTTTATAAAATATGATGCTTTGTTATAAATTAAACTACTGTACAAAACAATACATACATAAACAGCAACATGATTTTACTGTTCAACTAATGTCTATAAACAGATATCTGCATATGAATGCAGAATCTGTAGGCAAGGGACAAGATTTTGGTATCGGAAGCATTCTGGTTTCCATTTATAGTCCATTTGTAGTCAAGTAGTATAGACCAATCACGTTTGAGCGGGTGAACAGTGCATGTGGAGAGCAAAAGAGGCGGAACGCATTGGCCGTAATGCAATCTCGGAACCCACCTGACGACGATTTAGCTTTTTATCAGTCTTTTTTATTAGCTTTTTAAAAATGTATCTGCATTCAAAAGATTGTCAGACAATAGCCGATGGGTTCTAAGATTACTAATCGGACTGTAAACAATGACTGGAGCACGCAAGAGAAAGTCTTGGCCCGGCTATCCATTCTCCGAATATCTGCGAGCTACACCAGAAGCCCCAAAACATTGGCTGTTGCCCCCAGAGGCTAAGTCATTGTCAGACGATAACTGATGGGTTCCGAGATTGCTGTTCAACCAACTTCAACAGTAAAATTCTGCTTTTACATTAATACATAAGTAATAATTATCTAATGATATAATATATAATAACATAACAGTCACAAGGGGCATTTTTCTGCATTGAGTACTTACTTTTAATACTAAGTATATTTTCCTGATCATACTTTTACTTAAGTAACATTTTTTCTTGTTGTAACCTTTTCACTCCCTTTTTCTTGTAATCAAGTGTTTTTACAGTGTGGTATTAGTACTTTTACTTAAGTAAAGGATCTGAATACATCCTCCATCACTGATTAGTTGCTCTATTTTAGTAGCACACAACTAGTGTTAACTTGACCTGAAAAGAGCTTTTCCTGTCTCACTGGTACCAGCACAGACCGTACAGCACAAATGTGGGTGGACAGGTGCAAACAGATGGAGTGTCATCCAAATGAGACAGTGCAAAGCTATGTGTTGGGTCATACAGTACATGCTGCACTGGAAATATACATCATTTTCCAGTACGTCACTCAGCTGATAATTAGGTGATTCTGTCAAGGGCACAAACGAAATACTTACAGGAGATGCACAGCAATTGTGTAATAATGTTGTATAATGTAAAAAAAAAAAAGAGTTGTAGTTAATTGTAATTATAATTGATTCCATGATCCACGATGATAGTCCCCTACCTCTTCTTGAGCTGGTTGTCACTAACATCCTTACTGGTCATGATTCTGAGCGCAGCCAGAAACTCCTGCACTGTCAGATGAATGAAGCAGTAGGAGTTGACAAGCGTCCCATCCTCTCGTCTGTGCTCCACCTGACAGGATACATGGACAAACGTGTTATTCATTATACCCCTAACAAGACTAACAGTCTTCAGCTACGCCTGCCATGAAGTTCATGTCAAAATTGGCCAGAGGGTGATCAGCGTAAAGTTGGCAACATACAGTATATGATATATAATATAAGGTTTATCACTTTGTGAGCATCAAAGTGTTAAGAGATGTCTGTAGCAGTATTACATTGTTTTTTGTGTGAGGATGTGCAAGCAGAGGTGAATATATAAAACCACTTGTATATTTTTATGATATCATCACCAAAGTTATTACAATTAATCGTCTGGGGACCATGAATGACAACATTGCTATAATATATGAATTACAACTATAAATCCTGGTTTTGATATACAAGTGAAGGAGAAAGTAGAGATTTTCTTTACAGTTATCTATAGAAAGGTATAAAAGCTCATTTGAAGGAGCCAGGCCACATAATAAATGGAGCAGCCACTTACTAATCTCAATCTATTTCTGACAACCAGTCCATGAGCATAACTTCTCTCTTTCTGTCACCTAACACATATAAGCCTCACCATATTCTCATTTAGGCCAAATTGGTTTTAAATATTGCAGAGTGAATGCCAACAGTTGCACCTCACCACAAATTTAAAAAAACACACCCACAGATATGTAGAGAACATTCACACGTACTGTACAACCATGTCTGACCTGTGAGAAGAGCCCTGTCCTGATTGAAAACTCCAAAACCTCCTGAGAAACGTCTTCCTCCATGAAGAGGATCTTGCTGCCCTCTAAGCCTTTCCAGGCCAGCTGAGTCAGCTCACACAACTCAGGTCGACTCAGAGCTGTCAGTGCGCTCAGAGTGCTGCACAAAGAAAACAAACTAATGAATTTGCATTTGAGCACTATTTAACTAGCAACAGCATGTGCTGCATTAGTACATTATATACTTAAAGGTCATGTGAAAGTGAAAACTGAATTGAAACTGACAATGAACGAATACTAAAATGCATTCAATAGCAAGGAATCCAGCTTTGCGCTTCTTTATTGAAATGTATGCACGGTCAGTTATATACTGTGTGTTGTGTCAGTGTTGTGAAAAGTTGTTAATATTTTCAGTTTCTACTCAGCCTTCACCTCTGTGGAGGTCCCGTGGTCTTTGACGTGTCATCTCTTCCTCTTTTATCAGGGTCACGGCTCAGAAATGCACCAAGAACATTGAGGTAACCTGGGTCAGCGTGGAGGGTATCAGGGCTTGTGTGGGAGGTAGCTGGGCTCCACCATTTGTTACATCCATCATTTTGTCTTCACTCGCTCTTCTTCTTCCTCCTTGATCTCCCCTTTGTGCAAGACTCCCTCCTCTACTGCCCTCTTCTCCTCTTCCTCCTCCTGGAATCAGTACTTCTTTTTCTTCTTTTTCTCTCCCATTTTTCCTTGTCTCACTTCCTCTTACTTCCAGTATCTGCATCCTACCCGCATCTCCCCCTCCCAGCAGCAAATACTCCAGACAGATGCAGCAGATGTTGCAGAGGGCAGGGAGGGATGACATGGCAAGGAGGTGTCGAGTGGAAAGAAGGAGATCCGCTGCCCGCAGCCCAAGAGCTCTGTTTGCTGTTGAGACGGAAATTAGTTTTTAAATTTAAGGTAGACCCACACAGGTGTTTTCACTTATTCTGCCTGATCAGACCTCTTCTATGACTGAGAGGGTGCGTTCAGACTGAGCTCGATTGACTGACTCTACTGTTAGATCATGATTCTTGTTATTACATGAAGTACAGCAATCTTATGTGATACCCAGCATAGCTCAGCCCGACTTCAAGCTGAGCAGAGGTCAGCTAGAACAACTTAAAACACATGTGGGTGCGCAACGTCAGTTTCAAAATGCACATGAGGAAATTGCATTATATGAGTTCAGCCCACATCAATTGTTTCAAAACTAGCTTTACCATATTGTGTTTGCCATTCCAAAAAAAAAGCTAATTTTACAACAATTATGCTATAGCAATTACACATTAAATTTAAAAATGTAGCTACCCTAAAAACTGATCTAGTACCATCAGGAGTCTTAAAGGGGTACCTGCAATAGACCATTTTCACAGCAGACATTTTGACTTGTCAAAGCAGGAAAAGCACTGGTGTAAGTGATAACATTAACGATGGCTCCATTCCATTAAGTGTACCAGTGAACCATGTCATTGTGAGTGAGAGTGAGAGAGTGAGCATACACAATACCAGAGCCCTGGAACTGAACAAGTAGAATGCAGCCATCATTAATGTTATTAATTCCACCTGTCTGCCGTGAAAAGCATTTATTTGGTGTTGCACACTAGATATACCCATAACGTTGGATGACTTGCATGGTCAAAATCAATGCAATGTCTAAGATTCCCTGGCTTTTAATTTCTAATATGGTTTGGATCCTACACTTCCCATGATGCAACAGGGGTTATTTTCTCAAACTTTAGAAAGCAACATAAAACATTTAAAACTTTTTTCAGAGGCTAGTATGATGAAGTAGAATTGGTGGAATTCCCCTTTAGTACAACTATGTTTTGAACAGAGACTTGGAAATACTATAAATAAGGAATTGTTTTCAATACAAAATAACTGATAAACACAAACCAAGTGAACCAAATAACAGACAACCAACTATACAACTCAGCATGTAGTATACAGTAACATTATTAAGCATCAGTATGTCAAACTAGAATTGCAGTGTACATTAAATCTATATTGATCAATGTCGTGCATGTTTTCACCTTTTGCTCCAAAGAAGTTGTGCACATACTCTGCGATGTCATGGCAGTCCCACCCCAGCAGCTGCCCCACTTTATCCGATATGCCTTCCATATCGATGACGTCACGTACGCGACAGGTGACCACCACGGTACATCCTGGAAGAAGCTGACGATTTAACAGCCCTGAGATGAGGTCTTCAACAGGCAGAGGGTTTTCAGGGTCCAATAGTTCCCCCTGCACCTCTTGTCTGGCGAGTTTGCTGTGAAACTCATCATAGCCATCCAGCACCCAACAGCTTTGCTCTGGATTGGAAAGGAGGTAATCCACAACGGCTCTCTGCTCAAAACGCAAAATAGGATGTAAGAATAACAAAGAAAATGTATTAGTTCACCTAGCTGAACTTACAGACATACACTAGTGGCTATGATTTGTTTGTTACAGTTATTTAAAAACAGTGATTTATTAGTAATACCAAAAAGAGGGGTTAAGAGTTCATATACAATATACAATACATTCAATACATATACAATGGTATACACATCATAGCTGGTTGTGGTACAGATATCATCCCCATGGGAATGCTTGTTTTAATTATTTATTATTATTGTTTTGTTTTTTTTTATGTCGTAAGATGGCCACTGTATGTGAGGTGGTGGTTTTGTTTTGTGTGAGCTCACTGAACCAAATTCCTATCGGTCTATGTTGAAATGGAAACAAAGTATTGAATGAATGTTCTAGTATTGCTACCTGCATACCTTTTCGTAGTCGCCCGATTTTGGAGGGAGGTAGTGTCGAAACAGCAGCTCAGACAGGGAGAGAGGGCGGGACAGTAAGTTGAGCTGACGAAACTCTAGCAGGACAAAGAGGTAGGATGAAGGGATGGGGCCCTACATGAGAAGAGAGAGAGAAGAGGGTAGAAACAGAGAGAGGGAGGGAGAGAGAGAATAAAGACAAAATGAGAGAATGAACCAAGCAGAGGAGCACATATCTAGTAGAACTCCCCAAGACCTGTACATTACAATTATTTAGCTGACCTTTTGATCCAAAGCAACTTACAATAAGTGCATTCAACCATGTGGATACAATCCAAAAATTCCAAAATCATGCACCTTCATCAAATATGCCGAACTGCTTCAAGTGCTACATTTAGAAACAATAAGAGATAGAGAAAAAGGGTTTTTTATGGGCTAAGGTGCAGTCTGAACAGATGAGTTTTCAGTCTGCAACGGAAGATGTGTACAGTTTCTGCTCGTTCCACCATTGTGGAGCCAGGGCCGCAAACAGTTAGGATTTTAGTGAGCAGTAGCTGGGCCCCCCCTCGTAGTGAGGGAGTCGTAGGCAAGCCTGCAGTTGCAGAGCGTAGTGTGGACATGCTGGGATGTAAACAGACTCTGATGTGTTCCCCTTTAAATGAAACTGATAGCTGCTATGTATTTGTTTATGCTGCTCCACAGCTCAGTTGCTCACAACACAGTGTGTTAGAACTAGTTTCCAGGTGACAGGTGAGAGTTGGATTACACAAATAAAAAAGTGTTTAAAACGTATATACTTTTGTTATATTCCCCAAAGATCAGAGAATAATTATGGCGCCACTTGTAGAATAACCCTCTATTGTTTCTGCTGATTCTTCCCCTTTTCTTCTTCTTAATAATAATAATAAGAATAAGAAGAAGAATTTGATCAGCCCCGACACCAATCCAGCAGATTGGCACAAAACATCCCTGATAATGCAAATATTTATTTAAAGTAAATATTGAATGATGAGAAAAATGTAAACCTACTAGTCCGTGTGCCCACTGCTGTCCTAAACAAGACATCAGTAGAGTTTTTCCTGAGCCAGACTGGCCAACGAGAACTGTCACCTTTCCTGCACATCCCTGGAGGAAGGTCTCCAATGTCACTCTGGACTCCAAAGACCCATAATCCCCATCAGGCTCTGAGTTTGGTGAAAAAAATGTTTAGTCAGAGTACAGCAGACTGTAAGTGTGCATGAGTCGGTAAGTTTTATGTCAGAATGACCACCTGCATGTACCACATTGAAGCATATTTTGAAATCTTTTTTACTTAAATGAAGATTAGATTTTCAAACAAATTCTGCAGATTATTGGTGTACGATAAGAGGAAGAGGAAGCCATGCCAACCTGGTGTTCTGCTTCCTCTGTCTGCTGATCCAGGGGTTTGATCAGGTCTGTCCCTGCCTCTGTTTGCCACCCTTAGGCTGACCCACACATTCTCCAGCTGGACCTCCCTCACCAGGTGCTCACTGTGTCGCTCCCACCTCCTCAGCAGTAAACTCATCACTGCAGCAATATACTGCTCCCAGTGGTCTGTGGGTAGAATACATTATAAAACATTTACAACACATTATTTGTAGAGGGCAGAGAAGTTTGTTTTGCTGGGGGAGGTGTAAAGTTGCAATTAACACATCACTTTGGAATGAAAACGTCTCATTTCACTTTTGGTTTTTACTGTCTGTCTTTTATGAGTACGTCTTGACGAGTTGCTCAACCTGCGCATAGGCTACACCCAATTTTTTTTACTCTTCCTGGTTTCTTCCATGTATCTCATGACAAATGTGATTTAGTGTCTCTTTCTCTGGCCCTGCCAGCCCACCCCATAGACTTTACATTGTAATGTCAAACACACAAAAAAAAAAATTATATCTTTAAAACAGGGTTTGTACAGCTTTTTAAGAGTAAAATTCAAGCACTTTCAAGGTACCTAAACCAAAGATTTCCAGACTCTCAAAGCCTTTATCATCACATCTAAATTGTTACTATAAATGCCAGGGGACAACAAACAAATATGACAACGGGATCGTTTCATTTCAAATATTAAAAGACTTTTGGTTTACATGAGTGATTATGTTGAAAAGTATATACGAATTCAAGCATATTCCTGACTTTGAAAACATGATGGTTAAACTTAAGCATTTTCCAAACTGTCAAGACTTTGTATGAACCCTGTTAAAAGTAAAATAAAATTCACAATACAAAAAGTACCAAATGACCTTGTGTGCTTTTTGACGTGTCCTGTTAGCAGTTTTACAGCTACAGTAAGAGGACACACTTTCGTTTATGAAAATGCTTTTTTGGGTGTAGGAGATTATTTTTATTATAGTACTGCAATTACCAGCAGGACAAACTGGCAGCAGGCTGACTCTGCCACACTATATCCATTTCTCTTAATAAATCCATGGACTTTAACCAGTGAATTGTCATTTGCCAGGCTAACTTGTGCATGTGAATGTAGCTGCAGTGTAACATGGTTGAAGTGTTGTTGATTTACCAATCCGTGGGCGTTTGATGAGCTGCTGCTCTGAGGGCGGCGATGGCAACTTCTCCTCCGTTACACTGGGACTTGTAAAAACATCTACAGTGCAGAAAAACACATACAAAACATGCAGTGCAGAAAAATACGGGAAAATATCAAAAAAAAAAAAAGACTAATGCAATATCAAGTACACTGCAAAAATTTGCACATGTTGCATACTATTCTTAGGCCCTCATTTTTAATTTCTAAATCATCTACGTAGAGATGGAAAAAAAAAACTATCGAAGGAAATTAAGGGGATTTCCAAAGTGAAACAAAAGAGAAAAGTCACAAGATTTACTATATGCTCATTGTTGGTGAACAAACTGCTGCTTCTCCCCACAGCTGCCTTTCATTTTCACTTTTCCACTTTAGTTAGTCAATAAGGCTATATCTGCTGCGGGGTGCTTCACTATAAATCAAATAAAGAAACGCCTTTCACCTAAAAACACACCAATGGATCACTAGCTTTTAATTTGTGTAATCTTCCAGGTGAGCCACATTTTATTTTGGGAGCTGCTTTGGGTATGCTCAATATGCAAATACACGACGGCAGCACAAAGTCAAATATGACTGAGCGTGTGGTGGAAAAAGTAGGAAGCGTAATGTTTAGTGAACGGAAGAAATGTCACCTTTTTAAATCATTAGCTGTATGGCGAGAATACCAAATTAATGGAAAACATCTGCAGACTGTATATGTATTTATGCATGCCAGTGCACACAGGCATGCAGGCACAAACTAAATTTACAATCCACTTTACATACATATACTGTACACACACACACACACACACACACACACACACACAATCATACATATACTGTATATTTTCTCACACTTGCACAGACAGACATTAACAAACATTACCTGTGGTTTTCAGAGACACTGGTTCTGTGGCTGGAGACTGAATGGCATCAGCTGAGCAGTCAAACAGAAAGCCATACTGTTAGCCAGGCCAGCACAAAGACACGTTTTTTTACTATTATGAGCAAGTAAGTATCACTTATTATTCATTATTCCACTCCATGCGGTGAACAGAACAAAAAGCATCTAAGACTTTATGGCAAATTACATGTAAGTAAGGGCCGAAAATAAGAGGAATGCCCCCACCTGGAAAGGTTGCAAGTACTCTATGATTTGCAGTGCACAAAAGTGAAACAGTTATAATTTTGCAGCCTGCTATGCTTCTTCTTGCTAAGTAATGCAAAAATAAAAACAATACGGTCATCAAAAATATCGCATGGTTATAATTCCGTTTGAACCCATAGAGAGATATGCAGCCACAGTTGATGCCCTGTGTGTTTTTTGTTAAAGGGAAACTCCTGTATTTTTTAAATCTGGGCTCTATTTTTTACACATTTTGGGGTCTAAATGACTAATACTTACCAAAAGTTTTGGAAGTGGTTCCAGTAGATCGCCTCCGCCGCCATCCACGAATGGGCTGCAATGGCTGCAACGTAATCCTTTGGGGCAATTGCACCCGTGAAAAGTCCGTCCACTAAAAGTGCTTGTTTTCACCTCTGACAGGCTCAGATTGTTAAGTGTCTGACAACATTATGGAAAGGATCCCTACATACCCTTTCATCTTCCTGCAACAACTCAACCTCTAGCGAGATTTCAGAGTGATACTTTCTGATTCTGGTTAAACAAAAAGGATCTTACTCTTTAACAAACGGTCTGTCTCTGTATGGATCCTTTCCATAATGTTGTCAGACACTTCGAATAACAATCTGAGCCTGTCAGAGGCAAAAACAAGCACATCCCCAAAGGATTACGCTGCAGACATTGCAGCCCGTTTGTGGATTCTGGCAGAGGCGATCTACTGGACCAATTCCAAAACTTTTGCTAACTATTAGTAATTTAGACCCCAAAATTTGTAAAAATAGGGCCCAGGTTTATACCAGTTTCCCTTTAAATGACCCTTTACAGCACGTACACATGGAATTCATTTTACATTATTCCCACCTTGTATAGACAGTACTGAGCTATCTTTTCTCCTAAACCTTGAGATATGGGTATGAGACTAAACACTTAGTTTAATGACTTGTTAAAATGACCATTCTTGTTGTGTTTTACAGTCTGTTTTGGACTGCCTGTAGGCCACCGGTCCACTGAAGTGAGTTTTTGAACTGTAGGTGACTGAGGATGCTCTCTCACATAGCAAACTGTGTAGTATAAACCTTCAAGCCAAGGACTAGCATCACTTGTCAACATTTATAGCATCCGTTTATACTCACTGTTTGCATATCCAGCCACTGACATGAGCCTTGACTCCAGGCGCATTGGGATGTTCTCACACAGGATACACATGCTCTGAAGGAAGCTGCGGCAATCTGCAGTGTCGGCCACCCTGAAGTGCTCCAACATAGCTTCGATGTGTTCTGTTCCTGCTGCTGCAGGAGAGGCCAGATGGTTGATGTTCCACCTGCCATCACTGGGCATCATTTGGCACAGCTGCATTATGACTGTGGGGGACTGACTGCTAAGGATGTGGAGAAGCTCTGAGGATTCTTGAGCCAAGACGGAGTTCACATTTTCATCGTCAGGGTCGACCTCCTCATCCATGGTCAGACTCCATCAGCTGATACACGAACAAGCAAACATGAACACAAGCACACGTATATACATTCACACACAATGTCACACCTCAAAGACAGCTTAAACTGAGGAAAAACGCTTATTTAAACTAATAGGGAGCCACATACATTGTTACTTTTATTATTGTTCTGATTAGTCAGGAAAATGTAAACATACAACATACAAACACTTCACGCACACATCAGAGGGAACCTGATGACCCCTAACATCATCATCACCATCATCATCATCACAGCAAGTCACAGTTTGTAAAGTGGATGCAGGGGAGTACATCATCATCACCATCATCATCATCACAGCAAGTCACAGTTTGTAAAGTGGATGCAGGGGAGTAGTCCATTTCATATGACAGCATGCTCCACTTTTATTAAAGCTGGGGTAGGCAAAATTTGTGCAACCTAGGCAAAACCTTCTGCCTCTCTCTCTGCTGCCTAGTATCACTCCGCTAAGCCCCTCCCACCAAACCCACAACTTCAGGGTAAGTTCAGGCAGCAGAAGGAGTTGGTTCCCCTGCGAAACCGTATCCCTTGGAGGGCTCGCTCTCCACGGCATGAGCGTCACTGAGACCGCGGTCCCTCCCGCCGCGACCTGTTTTCTCAAAGATGCCCCATGCCCCAGGCTTCAGAGGCAGCTGCAACGCCGTCCAGCAGCAGGATGAGAGGCTAGCACACCATACACACACCACTGTCCCCGTCAAAAGTTATTCCCCACTGTTTGTCATCATGTCTCTTTGCCACTCGTTGTTACGAGCGCCATGGCATCGAACATAATGAGCCTGAAGCTCCGTGTGGAGCCGGGACGTGTTGTTTTCTACTATACACCGCTGCAGGCAAAGGAGGTGTTGGAAATTTATCACAAGTTTCAGGATTTTCAGCAGGATTTTCCGCCATTCAATCAGGCTTTCACCGTCTGAAGGGACGTGCACGCACATCTACTCTAGCCAATACAAACGCACCATCTCTCTGAAATAACCTGTGATTGGCTAAAGTCTACCGTCACAGGCTAGATTTTCTGAAGCCTGAAAACAGAGCCAAGAGGAGGGGCTGAAGTAGAGGTCTGCTCTCAGACCACTTGAATTACAATATGCTGCATGGTTAATATGGCATTTCTGCCCAATGACGCCAAAAGAAAACTGCCTACCCAACCTTTAATTCAACTAATCTTCATTAATAGCCTCTGTTTTACCTTCGTCACGTTCGTTGCTTTCATTTAAAAAACGTTTCTTTAAAACGTATGCTCTGGTTTGCTCCCAGAGGTAGTTTTAAATGCATCTCATCAACTTTCCATTATTGTATGTTTCCTTGGGCTTTTGTTCTACAGCCTATTTTGTTCCATCAAGATGAAGCGCTAGGCTACTATTGAAGGATTCTGTGAATTAAATTCAAATTTTGGTATTCACTGGTTTGTAAATAAGAAACAGACAACTGAGATAGCTGTGCTGATATCGATATGAAGAGTAAATGTTTCTGGGGCACGTGTTTGTTTTCTATGTTGATAGCTCGTGCGCAGTTCATTAGGCTACTTTTGTTTTAGAAGGCTATTAAGCTATTGTTGCCTCCACTGTAGGCTAAATACATTGCCCCAGAAAAAAATCCATATAGTGTGCTTTCCTCCTCATATCCTCCAGCCTGTAATAACAGCCTGAAATAACTTCGACCCGAGGTCATTTAAGGAAACAAGGTAACGAGCATCG
Organism: Macquaria ambigua; assembly: GCA_008360985.2. Taxonomy (NCBI): domain Eukaryota; kingdom Metazoa; phylum Chordata; class Actinopteri; order Centrarchiformes; family Percichthyidae; genus Macquaria; species Macquaria ambigua. The sequence goes on from VMKM01000812.1 coordinate 184,699, forward strand.
CTTTGATCTCAGTCTTCTGTCTGCAGCCAAACAGAAACAGGCTTTAGGCTGGACTAAACGGTGTTCCTGTTTGTTTAAAAGTTAATACTAATACTGAAATACTTACACTAAATACTAAAAGAAGCACTCACCAACAACTGCTGTCGTAGACTACATATCTCTGCAGCCAGGACGTCCTATTATTTAAAAAACGAAACCAAGGGCAGGGAATATAGTTTTGGTTTCGTTTTTGCTCAGCAACTCCTATTACAGTAATTGCGGGCAGACGGTTACTATGGACGGAGACAGACAGACAGACAGGAAGATAGTAGATATCGCGCCTGTTTTATACATAGCTAATACATTATTTCAACGAGAAATGGTGGGATTCTGGCGGGGAGCGATATTTCTTCAGAAGACTGTTCAGTTCACAAATGATGAGCTCAGCTCTTCTTTACACAGCAAGACAGAGGTGCATTATGATTACATAAAACAAGCACACTGTGGCAAAGCTGCTCCGCTGCCAGACCCACAGTGTGTTACTTTCTGAGTCCGAATCAGGTTTAATCAGAGCCCCAGTCCCCCCAGGATCCACTGCAGGAAGTGTAGGATATTCTTGAGCTATGGCTTAAATTGTGTAGCTATGCAATATGACTTTTTCCAAACATATGAATACATAGGCTACTTGTGACTATGATCTGATATGAGCAGTCTGAGATTCTGAGAGGAGATGAAAGTTGTTATGATTCGTTGATTTGCCATGATCCAGAAAAAGAACTGGCACCTGTCACAATTTATAGTCAATATAAAGTATTTTAATTTACCTTAGAAGCTGATCTGTGTTCCCTGAGGAACACACTCTTGTTGTGGTGCTCCACAACAAAAATGGATCACCACAACTGAAGTCTAATTCTCAAACATGATTGGTAATTGCACTCAAGAGACCGAACAAACAAGACGCAGAATCTGTCTGCTCATTCCCTCTCTAGCCTCGGTGGGCAGCAGTCCCTTTTATGCTCATCTTTTCAGACACAAATAGATTATACTATGAGTGGGCAAAGAGTTTCAACACTATGCTATCTTACTTTGGTACCTAATCAGCTGACTGGCTTTTTACATGGGCTTCAACAACTGCCTTGTGCCTAAACACTTCTACCCCCACCGCACTACACCCCCAACCTCTGACTTCCTAGCTCCTCTCTTCCTTCTCAGTACTCCAACACCTATCTCATTATGCTGAGCATGTGTAATTAGATAGATGCAGGACACATATGTTAAGTGCGCTTTCAAGAAAACATGTAAGGAAAAAATGTCAACACGTGTTTATTACAATGTTGAATTATTTATGGACTTGCACTCAATGCAGACAGACTGTTGTACAAAATAAGTAGCCTATCTATTGCCCATCTCTTTTATCTGCCCTCCTTGTGGGTCACCACTGGGGGGTTGATTTAGGAACTCAGATCAAAATATGTTATAGATTGATGACACTGATTTTGTCAGACCGGGTTTTAAATGTTAACTTCTAACATTTCAGCCAAAGCAATCATCATGTTCATCATTCTATTTTATATTTATGCTTCCTGACTTGCAGTACTTGTTTTTGTCTTTTATATATATATATATATATATATATATATATATCTTTTACATACTGTGTTTATTGTTTATGTTGTTTATTGCACCAAAACATCAAGGCAAATTCCTTGTATGTGAAAATCTACTTGACAATAAACCTGATTCTGATTCTGATGTTTGGTGAGCATAAATTAATAGGAAAACATGTCAGAATGTTAATGATACAAATGTTAGCATTGATCTTTTTCTTTTTAAAGTCTGACCAAGTGAGGTAAACCCTGGAGTGGGAGGGCTTTGCTGTGAGCCATCAGTCAGCTGCATGCTCACTGTGACTGCATGGGTGGGGAAACCGTTACCTGAACAGCAATTCATCTTAAACAGTATTTGCTGAGAAAAATGACTAAGTCTTGTGCACAAGACACATTGTAGGAGCCAATATGCCTAAAACATGCCTGCTTTACTCATGCCATTAGCTTGAAAATTTGTATATATACATTATTGTTTGAAAAACATTTCTCAATTTTCTGAATGAAGCAATTTGAGCATTGAGCTTGACTGGCCTTTACCATTAGTTTATGTATGGTTTAATTATGAAGAGTTAAATCACAGCTTGTAGATATCTATTAAAGTTAGCACTCCAGTGTCTGCCTGCAGCTTGTACAGTAGTAGTCAACTCACAACAGGCATTTATATTCACACATTGAGCAAATTAACAAAAATTAATTTTGAGTCAATTTTCTCAATTCAGCATAGTTGGCAGAAATGTGATTTTGTCAGACAAAATATTTAGTGGACGTCCTATTCAATGAGATCCTAGCAGAAAGAGTCATGATGTATTTTCATTGTACCTCACACTTGATGTGACCAAACTATTTCACTTTATTATTTGTTTCTCTCCTGTCTGACATAGCTTTGGTAGATTGTACATTTGTGTGAACATTACATTTAAAAAATTATTTTTAGGCATTTGGATCATTCACAGCATAGACAAACATCATGTCACCTCATGGCAACATTTTCCTGTTAACACTTACAGTATGTCTCCTAATGTTTAAAGCAGTAGTCAGTTGTGGTCAAAACATTCTTTTGGTTTAATCAATATAAAGTCAACCAATCAAGGGTGAGCCTTGCACCCTCCCACTCTTTAATGACATACCCACTTCTTTCACCTCAACACAGCAACCTTTAAAACTACTCAAATTACATGATGGCATATGATAGAGGGGCCCCCCAACAGATGCGCCGCACAGGGACATAACGTGTTCCTCAGTGCACCCCAAGTTAGCTGACAACTGGCTTACACTAACCACTAAATTAAACTCACACTTTAATGTAGACTGAATCTTTAAGAAGACATTACTGAGCTTGGAGAATGTTGAATTTATGTTTCAGGAGTGAGACATTCCTGTGAAATCATGTTATGTTAGTTTAGAAGACAATAATAAATGTGCAATTAAAAAAAATAATTAAATAACATTTTTGCTTACTTATTGATTAAAATTATTACATAGTAAGTCATATCTGGGTACATTTACATGTGCACAATAAAGATTTAAGACATAATCTCAAAAGAAAGAATATTCTGCTCAGCCATTTAAAAGCTTAAGAACTTTCCCAGGTTTTATTACAGTACCAGATAATGCAAAACAAATCCCAAAGTTTTCTCCCAGCACTCTTTGTTGAGAACTCCATTGACTTTCAAAATATTAATAGTGAACTAAGAGGATGTTGTTGGGCAATATAACATGCTCCTGGAATGAATCTTAAAGGTGTTCATACCTTAAGATGTGAGTGATAATACCACAGGTTCCTGTTGGATGTAACAATTTTAATCAATTTTTTTAAAATACAAAAACTATTCCATCTACCGCTTATATGTATATACATATAAATATATAAATTCAGTGATTAAAAAGCTATTTTCTTCAGGTAGGGATTGTCCCAAATTTTGTGCCAGCTAAATATCTCAAAGGCTTCAAGACTCAGCTGTCACTCTAACCATATTTGGCATGTTAGCCTCCTTCAAGCTTTGCTTTGTAAGCAAACCAGACTGAATATAAGGAGTCCCAGAAGAGCTTCAGAGTGTGTGGTAGAAGACCAGTGACGTTTCTGCTTGTGGTGAGGTTATCTACAATAATGCATTGCACCATTTAAATGTATTCCCTGCTTTAGAAATTAGTTTACAAAATATAGTGTCATGTAAGAATGAAAATATATATGTATTTTTATGCATTGCACTCTGACACAAGATGAAATTTATATTTTCCTTGTAACGTTACAATATAATATGTGTAGGTGTAAGTTACATTTTTACAATTACTTTTATGGTTGTTTCCTGCACTGACTAAAACATAATGTTTTCAACAGGATTGTGGAATACAAGATTCTTTTCATAAAGGGAAAGGGTAAGGTATGTACAACTTTTACCACTGATTGCTTTTTTAACATATATATAAGTGTTTTGTATGTTTAATCAGGGGGTGGCACGGTGCTGCAGTGGTTAGTCTCAGAGCAAGGAGGTTCTGTGTTTGAACCTGCTGCCTGAATAGGATGGTTAGGGGTGTGGAGTTTGCATGTTCTCCCTGTACCTGCGTGGGTTTTCTCCAGGTTCTCTGGTTTCCTCCCACAGAAGGAGCAGGTTAGGTTAATTAGTGACTCTAAATTGCCTGTAGGTGTGAATGTGAGCATGACTGGTTGTCTGTCTCAGTGATGGTGACCCTCTGAAGGATAAGCGGGTATAGCTATTGGATGGATGTTTAATCAGTGAGCTAACCAAATAACAGCTAGTGTAAATTATAACAACAATTAGTCTGAAAGGCTGACACCAGGCATGTAGGCACTGTTTAATAACATGAACAGACAACATAAGCATTAGTCTAACATTGCTATTGTTTGACTTGCTACATAGACATAAGCTGCCACCATGAGTACGGACGCTGAGATGGCCATTTATGGCAAAGCTGCCATTTACCTCCGTAAGCCAGAGAAGGAGAGAATTGAGGCTCAAAGCAAACCTTTTGATGCCAAGGCTGCCTGCTACGTGTCTGATGCCAAGGAGCTGTACTTGAAGGGAACAATCGTCAAGAAAGAAGGTGGCAAAGCCACCGTGAAACTCCTGGACAGTTCGGAGGTTGGTATCATAAAGTCAGAGTCAACTGAGAATTCAATATGATCTGTTCTCATTGTGACAAATGTCCTGTTTCAGGAGAGGACAGTTAAAGAAGATGAAGTCTTTCCAATGAACCCTCCCAAGTTCGACAAAATTGAGGACATGGTCATGATGACCCATCTCAATGAAGCTTCTGTCCTGTATAACCTCAAAGAGCGTTATGCAGCATGGATGATCTACGTAAGACAAGCTGCCTAATCAGAAAAGAGAGATATTGAAAATGGCTATACTTGTAGGAAACACACAGTTAACTTCTGAATCTCTATGATCACTTTTAGACCTACTCTGGGTTGTTCTGTGCCACTGTGAACCCCTACAAGTGGCTCCCAGTGTACGATTCTGAAGTTGTAAGTGCCTATAGAGGCAAGAAGCGTATGGAGGCTCCACCCCACATCTTCTCTGTCTCTGACAACGCTTATCAGTTCATGCTTACTGGTAAGTCATTACCATACCAATGTAGAATATATCAATATATGAGGTTTCTGTTGCAGAAAAACACAGTTAATTCCTTTCTTTTCCATTTAACAGATAGGGAGAACCAGTCTGTCTTGATCACGTAAGTTTCACATTTGTTGACTTTGTTTAACATGGTCAAATAATTTGATCAAATTCTTAAAAGTCTGTGTCTATACCTAGTGGAGAATCTGGTGCTGGAAAGACTGTGAACACCAAGCGTGTCATCCAGTACTTTGCAACAATCTCAGTTGGTGGAGATAAGAATGTCAAGAGGGACACGTCAAAGGTGGGATTATGTTACTGTATGACATTACAATTCAGTGTTCTTTAAGTATGGAATATTTTTCCAGGGAAAATATAGAGTCAATTTCTGATATCAATTCCTGGATTATAGGGGTCACTGGAGGATCAGATTATTGCAGCCAATCCCCTGCTGGAGGCCTATGGTAACGCCAAAACTGTGAGGAATGACAACTCTTCTCGTTTTGTAAGTATGGAGGGATTTCTACACATGAGAGAGGTCTTGTTACAGATAGCCCATGTGGAGGGACATTAAAAATTCCTTTGTTCCAAACAGGGTAAATTCATCAGAATCCATTTCGGCACAACTGGCAAACTGGCTAGTGCTGATATTGAGACATGTAAGTAACAATCCTCATAGTACATACAAATGGCTGAATTGAGAATTGGCCAGGCTGTGACTTATGAACATTTGTAGATCTGCTGGAGAAGTCCAGAGTGACATTCCAGCTTCCTGATGAAAGAGGCTACCACATCTTCTACCAGATGATGACCAACCACAAACCCGAGCTGATTGGTAAGCACATTGAGTTGTTGCATAATGTGAAACCTACTTACAGTTTTCATATAAAACAATTTATTGAGCTTGTCACCCTTTTTTGATCTCCAGAATTGTCACTCATCACAACCAACCCCTACGACTTCCCCATGTGTAGCCAGGGTCAGATCACTGTGGCCAGCATTGATGACAAAGTTGAGCTGGAAGCCACTGATGTGAGTGATCTTCACTTCAAAATATTTAAATATATTTTGTGCATTAAATGCAAAATCAAAACTCCATTTTCTAAACAGGAATTATGTTTTGTGTGGACACCTCTTTTAAACACAGAATGCTATTGACATCCTGGGCTTCACTAATGAAGAGAAGATGAGCATCTACAAGATGACTGGTGCTGTGCTCCACCATGGTAACATGAAGTTCAAGCAGAAGCAGCGTGAGGAGCAGGCTGAGCCTGATGGCACAGAGGGTGAGTATTTAATGTCAGCTCAAAGTGAATAGCTTGGGAACAACAGTGGTAAAGTTCTTTATCGGACTGGTTTCTGTCATGATGGACAATCACGGTCACATACTGTATGTATTAACTGTAAATCACTGAACTATTTTCAGAGGCTGACAAGGTTGCGTACCTGCTGGGTCTGAACTCTGCTGACATGCTGAAGGCTCTGTGCTATCCCAGAGTGAAGGTCGGAAATGAGTTTGTCACCAAGGGACAGACTGTACCTCAGGTAATCGACATATACTGGTATCAATTTTTTGTTTTTATTTACATCTAGTACATGTGTATTTATATTAGGAGAAAGAAAACTTAGAAAGTTTGTTTGTAGGTAGGTAAGTAGGTTTGTAACATCAGATGCAGTGTGCAAGTTAACTCTACTCTTTTTTTTTTTTTACAAATTCGTTGTATGTTAACAAATGACTCCAAGATTATTTTGTTCAGAATGCCAGTAAACCAGAATTGTACAAATTGGTTGACTGACTTTAATTTTATCACATCCTTGTTTTTATTCAGGTGATGAACTCAGTACCTGCCCTAGCCAAGTCTATCTATGAGAGGATGTTCTTGTGGATGGTCATCCGTATCAACCAGATGTTGGACACTAAACAGCAAAGGCAGCACTTCATTGGTGTCCTGGATATTGCTGGCTTTGAAATCTTTGATGTAAGTTTAATTTCCAACAATACAGCAGCCGATACTTTTCATGACAGAATCATTCTTATTACCTGCAAGAGATTATGCTGATTATTTGTCCCCTCACAGTATAACAGCATGGAGCAGCTATGCATCAACTTCACCAATGAGAAGCTGCAACAGTTCTTCAACCACCACATGTTTGTCCTGGAGCAAGAGGAGTACAAGAAGGAGGGTATTGTCTGGGAGTTCATTGACTTTGGCATGGACTTGGCTGCCTGCATTGAGCTGATTGAAAAGGTATCATTTAATTTTGTGATTCTGGTATTGTTGACTTAATGGATCATTTAATGACATACTTCTGTTTTACTTTTTTTGTCAAGCCCATGGGCATCTTCTCCATCCTTGAAGAGGAGTGCATGTTCCCCAAGGCCACAGACGCATCCTTCAAGAACAAGCTGTATGACCAGCATCTTGGCAAAAACAAAGCATTTGAGAAGCCAAAGCCCGCCAAGGGCAAGGCTGAGGCCCACTTCTCCCTGGTGCACTATGCTGGTACCGTGGACTACAATGTCTCTGGCTGGCTGGACAAGAACAAGGATCCACTGAATGACTCTGTCGTGCAGCTGTACATGAAGTCCTCAGTTAAACTGCTGTCTATTCTGTATCCTCCTGTTGTTGAGGGTAGGATAGTAACTACAATAAACTCAAACATATTTTTAAGGTTGTAGATACTGTATATTTTTAACTAACTGTAGCATGTGTTAGTGTAAATATTGAGTCCTGCCCTAACAAAACATGTCTTCTTAAATTATCAACAGAGACTGGCGGCGGCAAGAAGGGAGGCAAGAAGAAGGGTGGCTCTATGCAGACAGTGTCTTCACAGTTTAGGGTAAGGTTTAACACTGCAAACTATAAAACCACATCTCAGTTCCTACTGAAATTCACAATTGTTATATTTCAAGTGTTACAATTTTGGATCTACAGGAGAACTTGGGCAAGCTGATGACTAACTTGAGGAGCACCCATCCTCACTTTGTGCGCTGCCTGATTCCCAATGAGTCAAAGACCCCAGGTACATAGAGAACATAATGTCACTAGTCTTTGAGGAGTGGTTTGGTTTTGGTTGGTTGGTATGGTTTACTTAATTTAGTGCTGCTTCAACAAAGAGACTAACAATTTATTCAAACAAGTCATTAAGAAATGTCTTTTTTACAGGTCTGATGGAGAACTTCCTGGTCATCCACCAGCTCAGGTGTAACGGTGTGCTGGAGGGTATCAGAATCTGCAGAAAAGGTTTCCCCAGCAGAATCCTCTATGGTGACTTCAAGCAGAGGTATCAGCGGATATTCAAATAGAATTTTGATGCAGACTCACACAAAATCCTCACACTGACCATTAACTCTCTCATGAAAGGTACAAGGTGCTGAATGCCAGTGTCATCCCTGAGGGCCAGTTCATTGACAACAAGAAGGCTTCAGAGAAGCTGCTTGGGTCAATTGATGTTAATCATGATGAGTACAGATTCGGACACACCAAAGTAAGAAACATGATTGCATTCATACTTTAGTGTACTTACCAAGGAGGGTATGTTTTTTAGTCCAGTGTCTTTGTTTTTCTGTTAATTATATACAGTATATATTATATCTGTTAATAATAAAGCATCTCAAAAACTACTTACGTGATTGTAATGAAATTGGTGCCAAGTCACATCATGTGCCAAGTTAGTATAGAAGCTGAGCAACCAGCATATGGCCATTCATACAACACCTTTGCCATAGAAGCCTCGAACCATGTAGGGTAGGCGAAAATTATTTTTTTCTTTGCTTGTTTCACAGGTTGGGAAGTATTCACTATCTGAGTTCATCCTACATTCAGTTTTATTTTTTGTTTGTTCAGGTGTTCTTCAAGGCCGGACTGCTGGGTCTCCTTGAGGAGATGAGAGATGAAAAGCTGGCATCTTTGGTCACCATGACTCAGGCTCTCTGCCGTGGTTTCCTCATGAGAAAGGAGTTTGTGAAGATGATGGAGAGGAGGCATGTTAAAAACAGCAAATTCTGAATGATGGTATGAAATATCCCGAACAGCATTGTCCATAACAGGAACTTCTTATCCACAGGGAAGCCATATATACCATCCAGTACAACATCCGCTCATTCATGAATGTGAAACACTGGCCATGGATGAAGGTGTACTACAAGATCAAGCCTTTGCTGAAGAGTGCTGAAACTGAGAAGGAGCTGTCCCAAATGAAGGAGAACTATGAGAAGATGCAAACAGACTTGGCTGCTGCCCTGGCCAAGAAGAAGGAACTGGAAGAGAAGATGGTGTCCCTTCTGCAGGAGAAGAATGATCTGCAGCTGCAAGTAGCATCTGTAAGTACACATCCACAGACAGTTGTTCTTTTTCATGTTTTTCAATGTTGTGCTAACGTCTGTTTTCATATAACAAACTAGGAATCAGATAATCTGTCAGATGCTGAGGAGAGATGTGAGGGACTTATCAAGAGCAAGATTCAGCAGGAGGCCAAACTCAAAGAGACAACTGAGAGACTGGAGGATGAAGAGGAAATCAATGCTGAGCTCACTGCCAAGAAGAGGAAGCTGGAGGATGAATGCTCTGAGCTCAAGAAGGATATTGATGACCTGGAGCTTACCTTGGCCAAAGTGGAGAAGGAGAAACATGCCACTGAGAACAAGGTTTGTAAATATTAATATATCTAGCAGATCAAGTTATATTTAAGGATTACCATGTAATAACAACATATTTCTTGCAAACTTAGGTGAAGAACCTGACTGAGGAGATGGCCTCTCAGGATGAGAGCATTGCTAAGCTGACCAAGGAAAAGAAAGCCCTTCAGGAGGCTCATCAGCAGACTCTTGATGACCTGCAGGCTGAGGAAGACAAAGTCAACACTCTGACCAAGGCCAAGACCAAGCTTGAACAGCAAGTGGATGATGTAAGTTTACAAAGTCACTTGGATTGGCAAAGCAAGATTCTTCTTGAACATGTTAATTAAAACTCATTTTAATGTCCAGCTTGAGGGTTCTCTGGAGCAAGAGAAGAAGCTGCGTATGGACCTTGAGAGAGCCAAGAGGAAGCTGGAGGGTGATCTGAAACTGGCCCAGGAATCCATCATGGATCTTGAGAATGACAAGCAGCAATCTGACGAGAAACTGAAAAAGTAACATTGCTTTTGAATTTGTACAACAACCATTCTTTTAAAGAAGATGGTCAACTGTAAGAACTCTTACTATGAACTGTATGTTATCTATTATTCTCACAGAAAAGACTTTGAAATCAGTCAGTTCCTTAGCAAGATTGAGGATGAGCAGTCAATGGGTGCTCAGCTTCAGAAGAAGATCAAGGAGCTTCAGGTGACATATTGTGTTACATTAAACATTACTGCATACATTTCCTATTTTGTGTATTAAAAGTGAAAGTTTACTGAAAGACAACACACCTACATTCAACAGGCCCGTATTGAGGAACTGGAGGAGGAGATTGAGGCTGAGCGTGCTGCTCGTGCCAAGGTTGAGAAGCAGAGAGCTGACCTCTCCAGGGAACTTGAGGAGATCAGTGAGAGGCTAGAGGAGGCCGGTGGTGCCACTGCTGCTCAGATTGAGATGAACAAGAAGCGTGAAGCTGAGTTCCAGAAAGTCCGTCGTGACCTTGAGGAGGCCACTCTGCAGCATGAAGCCACTGCTGCTGCTCTTCGCAAGAAGCAGGCTGACAGCGTTGCTGAGCTGGGAGAGCAGATCGACAACCTCCAGCGTGTCAAGCAGAAGCTTGAGAAGGAAAAGAGTGAATTTAAGATGGAGATTGATGACCTCTCCAGCAACATGGAGGCTGTTGCTAAAGCAAAGGTACACAATACATTCAATGGTGTTTTAATACCCAAATTAGTATAGTAAATAAGGTCATTAATGTTAGAAATAAATCCAATCACTGAAATGATCACTTTTTTCCTCATTAGGGAAATCTTGAAAAGATGTGCCGTACTCTTGAGGACCAACTAAGTGAACTGAAGACCAAGAATGATGAAAATGTCCGTCAAGTCAATGACATTGGTGCACAGAAAGCACGTCTCCTGACAGAAAATGGTATCTACAAGTTATCAGTGAATGATCTGTTGTGTATTGAGAAAGGTAACACAAACTAATCATGCCATCTTTCACACAAGGTGAGTTCAGCCGTCAAATTGAAGAGAAAGAAGCTCTTGTCGCCCAGCTGACCAGAGGCAAACAGGCCTTCACACAGCAGATTGAGGAGCTGAAGAGACAGAATGAAGAGGAGGTTAAGGTAAGGAAACTTTAAGTGTGTACTGATAATCTTTATTTGTGTTATTTCGACATTTTGCACACTGAATATTATTTCTTACACCAGGCCAAGAATGCTCTTGCCCATGCAGTGCAATCAGCCCGCCATGACTGTGATCTGCTGAGGGAGCAGTTTGAGGAGGAGCAGGAGGCCAAGGCTGAGCTGCAGCGTGGAATGTCCAAGGCCAACAGCGAGGTGGCTCAGTGGAGAACTAAGTATGAAACTGATGCTATCCAGCGCACTGAGGAGCTTGAGGAAGCCAAGTGAGTAACTTTCAAACAATTAAATGGCCAGAAGTGTAGCATTATAGCGTAGCTCAACTGACAATGATATTGCTTGTATCGATACTTGCATTTAAACAAATGTATCAAAACATGAGTTTTTGATTTTGTATTGTATTTTGGGGCAAACATTTTAGAGTGCAGCACTGCTTTCATATGTTCATCTAGAATCTTAAAAATATGTAATTATTTGTATTTATTATGTGCAAAGATATCTGGAAAAATATTATAAGTATTTGTAACTTGAGGGTTTTCACTGAGAGACAAATTGCACCCTTTTCAAATAGGAAAAAGCTGGCCCAGCGCCTTCAGGAGGCTGAGGAGCAGATTGAGGCAGTGAATTCCAAGTGTGCTTCTCTGGAGAAAACCAAGCAGAGGCTCCAGAGTGAGGTGGAGGACCTCATGATTGATGTGGAGAGAGCCAATGGGCTGGCTGCCAATCTGGACAAGAAGCAGAGGAACTTTGACAAGGTAATGTTTACTTTGTGCAATTATAGCATAAAATCAAAGAAAACTAAAATGATTTGCCATTGTACTGATTAATAACTAACTAATAACTAACTATGTTATTCAGGTGTTGGCAGAGTGGAAACAGAAGTATGAGGAGGGTCAGGCAGAGCTTGAAGGAGCGCAGAAGGAGGCTCGTAGCCTCAGCACTGAGCTGTTCAAGATGAAGAACTCTTATGAGGAAGCTCTGGATCAGCTGGAGACCATGAAGCGTGAAAACAAGAACCTGCAACGTGAGTTCTGACTATGTAACATTGTATTCAACATATGTGTGTATTTCTTACATTGTATTAAACACATGTGTATGTGTTAGAAAAGTAAAGTATTTATATTTTACATTTTAAGGCTTAACAATATAAAACACATGCATCTCTCTGCAGAGGAGATTTCAGATCTGACTGAACAGATTGGTGAGACTGGCAAGAGCATCCATGAGCTGGAGAAGTCCAAGAAGCAGGTGGAGACCGAGAAGGCTGAGATCCAGACAGCTCTTGAAGAGGCTGAGGTAAATATCTTCTAGGGCAATCTTCTGAAAATAAATTCTAAATCATGGACAAATATACTGTAAATTTAATTACCTCAATTGCAGAGGGTACAGGTCATATTTTAGTATGAAGCCTTTGTTACTGCATTATGCTGTTAAAATGCACTTAACACTTTCTGTACCTGTTCCAAATGAAAAGCCCTCTAGTGTTTCAGTGGTCAGAATCCTTCATTACCTAACAAGGCTTTTATTGTGAAACATTTGCAGGACTGTGTTATGGCAAATTCAGTGACTTGCAAGGTTCCCACAGGATACTTTAAATGTAGCTATTGCCATCTTGTGGCACTTATACGTTACTACAAAATACAGTTTGGCTGGGACATTAACACACAATCCCCTGCAGTGACTGAAATAGGTCAATAACACTTTAGATGAGTAATCCAGAACACTGTTGAAATAGCATGATTATATTGTTGAACTTATCCAATTAAAGTGATGGAAATTTACATTATGCTTAGTTGGCATGCACATTATATAACAGGCCCCAGGAGTTTACCCACCCTTGTGTTTTTTCCCCCGCACTGTATTTGGGATCGTTCTTTATTTGTTCGTGGCGACCACGTCCCTGGCAATTATTTGAGACCCGACTTTTAGTTGACTACCGGCTTTAGTTGACAAAATACGGTATTATAAAAGGTTTGAAGGCAGAGTTGAACATTTTATTCTTTGATATCATTAGGGAACCCTGGAACACGAAGAGTCTAAGATCCTGCGTGTCCAGCTGGAGCTCAACCAGATCAAGGGTGAGGTGGACAGGAAGCTGGCAGAGAAAGATGAGGAGATGGAGCAGATCAAGAGGAACAGCCAGAGAGTGATGGACTCCATGCAGGGCACTCTGGATTCTGAGGTCAGGAGCAGGAACGATGCCCTGAGAATCAAGAAGAAGATGGAGGGAGACCTGAATGAGATGGAGATTCAGTTGAGCCACGCCAATCGCCAGGCTGCTGAGTCCCAGAAGCAGCTGAGGAATGTGCAGGCACAGCTGAAGGTATAGTAAGACATAGAGTTGTTGCACAGACTATGGTTAGTGCACCTACAATTTGGTACTTATGTGAATATTTTCCTGATATTTTTTCACAGGATGCACAACTGCACCTTGATGATGCTGTCAGAGCCCAGGATGACTTCAAGGAACAAGCTGCTATGGTGGAGCGCAGGAACGGTCTCATGGTGGCTGAAATTGAGGAACTCAGAGCTGCTCTGGAACAGACAGAGAGAAGCCGCAAAATCGCTGAGCAGGAGCTGGTGGACGCCAGTGAGCGTGTTGGACTTCTGCACTCTCAGGTGAACAAACATAATCATTTCTTCAGTAATTCAAAAATCTAATGAGTTCTTAAATAACATGTAAAAATCTAATAGCTAAATCTTTTTACCTTTTAGAACACAAGCCTTATGAACACCAAGAAGAAGCTCGAGTCTGACCTGGTCCAGATCCAGAGTGAAGTGGATGACACTGTTCAGGAAGCAAGGAATGCAGAGGAGAAGGCCAAGAAGGCCATCACTGATGTAGGTTTAAATTTCATTTGTAATCAAGTAAAACGTGTTTTACTTTAAAATGTTTTCAAGATATTTCTAATTAACATTTTATGGTGACTCCTCTAGGCTGCTATGATGGCTGAGGAGCTGAAGAAAGAGCAGGATACTAGTGCTCACCTGGAGAGGATGAAGAAGAACCTGGAGGTCGCTGTTAAGGACCTGCAGCACCGCCTGGATGAGGCTGAGAACCTGGCCATGAAGGGTGGCAAGAAGCAGCTCCAGAAACTTGAGTCTAGGGTAAGACAATTCTGTTAAGATTTGCACAGTGGAACAAATATAAGAAAACATATGGATACTAAATATTTTATGAATTTTCTGGTTTTCTGAAGGTGCGTGAGCTGGAGGCAGAGGTTGAGGCTGAGCAGAGACGTGGAGCAGATGCTGTCAAGGGTGTCCGCAAATATGAGAGGAGGGTGAAGGAGCTCACCTATCAGGTACAGTCACTTTGACAGTTAACATGCACAAATCAATCTAACATCTATTATTGAAAACATTCAAATATGCAAGTTTACTTTCTATCACAGACTGAGGAGGACAAGAAAAACATAACCAGGCTGCAGGATCTGGTTGACAAGTTGCAGCTCAAGGTGAAGGCCTACAAGAGGCAGGCTGAGGAAGCGGTAAGGACAACATATTAATTTTCAATACTGATAGGTAGATAATATGTCAGAAAAATCTTATACAAACCAACCCTGCTGTTTCAACAGAATAATTTATTAAAGTAAAAATAAATTACTATAAATAAATAGGTAAAAGTAAATCAAAAATCACAAATCTGTGATATCTGTGGTAGTTTGTATTTGTTTTGCATAACCAAAACTGTTATAATTACATATAATTTAGAATAACTAAAACTGATACTCAAAAGTAAGAATATTAAGCAAAACTGACATTGTGGTTAGCAAATACAATACTGTAACATATTATTAATTTATGTTGACTAGAATGATCAGAAAAAATACAATCAGCTGTCATGCACGATAGCTAGCAAGTGAGTCTTCATTAAAAAATTGGGATTTTGTCAATATAGACAGTTTGTTCATATTCATATTGTACACCTAATAGTGAACAAAAACCCCTTTCATTATACATTAAAAATGTCTATACCTTTAAACTATGTATATGGTATTCCAGGAGGAGCAGGCCAACGTTCATCTGTCCAAGTGCAGGAAGTTCCAGCATGAGCTGGAGGAGGCTGAGGAGCGTGCTGACATTGCAGAGTCCCAGGTCAACAAACTGAGAGCAAAGAGCCGTGACTCTGGCAAGGTAAATATACAATTCAGTTTAGTCAAAAACAAATAGCTATCATCATTCTTTAATGTATATCTATCAATATGTTAGACACAGGTTTAAATAATATAAAATGAACAGATCAAAATTATTGTCACCTAAAGCTTATTAAAATCAAACTCACACAAACCATTTATCTGTTTTTACAGGGAAAGGAAGCAGCTGAGTAAAGCACACCGAGTGTTTTCCTGTGTTGTCATATAATATGATTTAATTCATGCTGAAACAATAAAGAATAAGCTGTCTGTAATACTTTCATGTCTTTGCTTCCCATGAAAGGTAGCTAATGTGAGATTTAAGTAGTAACCAAATATATATATTTTTTTACAATCGTTAATTAATGCAGACTATTTCTGTTAGTGAAACATAAAATAAAGTGTTTTATAACACATTGTGAGACAGATCACTGTGACCATCGTACATTACAAAGTAATGCTCAGCCAACCAGTGACCAAACATTGAGGTGAAGGTGGTATGGACAGCTAATAAGCCTGTCCCTGATGTGCAGAGGATCTTTATCACCAAGCTGGCACTAGCACCTTTGTATTCCTCAATAGAAGTTAGAGAAACAAAAAGTAAATGTGTGTCACTTAAGTCACTTTAATCCTAACCTGGAAAACAGGCATGAAAATACATAAATTAATTACCTAATCCAAGATGAACTCTCACTTATGAGCTTTCTCTGGAGGCCACAGGCAGGACTGAAACAGCACAACTCTGGTATCCTAGAATCACAACATGTATGCTCATATTTGGCCCTGATCAGAAAGCAATAAATGTTGTCAGTCACTATATATTAAATCCAATTATATAAATCTTGAAAAAATAGGCAGAAGGCAAACTAGTCAGATCATATCCAATAATAATATTCATATAAATCAGGCAAAACACATAGGCAAGCATGTGAATGAACCTGACATGATATTTTGATACCACATGGTAAAGGAGCTAATCAAATATGACAGTGGCAAATGTTCTGCAACAGCTGTTTTTAGGTGTCCTGACAAAGTAAATTAAACATTTCTGAATGTAAATCACTCTTTATCACAGGAGATTTTTCAGATTGCAAATTACAACATCATGTCACTGTTTGTTGACAATTGAATGTGAACATTTTTTCACACTTCAAGTTCAATACCTTTCCCTGTGACAGATTTATGATATTGCTCAGCAACCTGATTGGTTGACATTCAAAGTGCAGTGATGTGCGTGCAGCCAAAATGGAAATATATACATATACATACATATACATATACACACATATATATATATATTTATATATATATATATATATATATATATATGTATATACACACCACACACACACATATATATATATACATATATACACACACACACACATACATACACACATACATATATATATATATATATATATATATATATATATATATATATATATATATCTTCGGGCTTGACAAAAATTAAGGTGCCAGTCAGAGTCGTGTCTGACAAATAATAATTATAACGTCGAAAGCAAGAAACTGTCAACCCTTACAAAACAATAAGCATAATGGCAACCAGCAATGAAACATACTTGATCAAAACTCCAGCACTGCAAACAAATGGACCACTGCTCAATTCAGTTTTTTCAGAAGTGTATTATTCAACAAGCCGGCAATATTAGGGTGTGTGTGAATGTCGCTGTTCACAGTCTCAGTCAATCCACTCAATCCGTTTCAGGTTTTTCCTCCCCACAATCCCACAGTTCGGTCCCAATTCAGTCCACCACAAATCAACAACAAAAACAACTCAAAACTCCGCTCCGGGTTTTACCGCGGATACCCTCAAAACAAATCAAACCAGGAAATGTCAAAAAGAAAAACAGCGGCTGTTCACAGTGCAGTTAATTATTTACAATTGTACACCGAGTACTCACTGTACCGTCATTTAGTCAGTCAGTCGTAGTCATGTGTCAGGTTTCGCAGCGTCGGCCTTAGCTCCGCCAGGACCGGCGACTCCAGGGGAAACGACTCCAGGGGAAATATTCCTCCACAGTATTCCTCCTCCGGACACGGACTTCACCGTCGGCCTTACCGCTACACTGCGGCTACAACAATGCGGACATAACACGCGATCGGTCAAAGCTGGCGTCTCTCTCCTCCACTGACTGAACTCAACTCTCTTCAGGAGCCGCGCTGAGATCCCCAAATAGACTTCCTGCAGGCTGGCTTCACACTGCGCGGGTTTTTTGAGGGATTGTGATTGGAGTACTACAAGACTGTGGGTGTTAACTCTGGGACATGTGAATGAACTTTTGACAGGTTGGTGGTGATGTCATTCTGACAGCTGATCGCTATCCCCCCCCCCCCCTTAGCGAAAGCCGAACTAAGGTGAGGCGTAGTAGTTGCACCAAAAATGTCCGTTCTCACAATTACATCACTTAGGGATGAAAGGACTGAAGGTCAGAATCAGAGAAGCTGTCGTGATGATACCTCTCTTGTCCCCCTGCAGAACCCTTGCCCCATCCAGCACTGGGAGCAGAACATGCAGGGTCTGAGAAGCCAAGGAAGTCCTCCTCATCAGTGTCCTCATTCAGAATCTCTAGCACACGCTTACGCTCCTGCTCCTCTAGGTCTTGGGCTTTGGGGTAGCAGGGTTTCAGGCGAGAAATGTGGACAACTTTTAAATCTTGACCAGAATCCTCCAAAACCACTTTGTAGTTCACTGGCCCAACTTGTTGTACCACCCGAGATGGCCCTTGCCATTTAGGGGCTAGTTTAGCAGCAAACGACTTCTCTGCTTTGGAGAGAGGATGGGCTCGGACCCAGACTCTGTCTTGTTCCCCAAACTCCATATCTCGTTTGTTTTTATCATAGTTCCTTTTCTGGCGCCGTCGAGTCCAGCTTTTTTGAAACAAAGGAACACAGATCCTCCAGCTGCGCGATCTTGGTGTAGGCTGGGGTGTCAGGAGCAGGCTCTCGAGGTTGCAGCACCACATCCAGGGGCCCTCTCAGTGAACGACCGAGATTCAGCTCAGCAGGGGAAACTCCGGTGGACTCCTGGACCACCGAGTTAATAGCAAACCGGAACTCTGGGAGGTACTTATCCCATTGCTTATGTTGGCTTCCGACATAGGAGGCAATCATGGTTTTTACGGTACGGTCCACTCTCTCTGTGAGGTTGGTCTGGGGATGATAGGCAGATGTTAATTTGTGTCCCACATTCCAGGTTCGGCACACCGTTTGGAAGACCGAGGAGACGAACTGTGACCCACGATCAGAAAGAATGAAATCAAGGAGGCCCCATCGGGTCAAGATGTCTCTCACCAGGACTTGAGATATGGTTTCTGCAGTGGCCTTCCTTAAGGGGAACAGTTCCACCCATCTGGAGTAATAGTCCACCAAAACCAGTAGATAGACATTTTGTTTGGTGCTTTTGGGGAACGGACCCATCAAATCCATCCCAAGCATTTCCCAGGGGCGCTGAACCAGAGTTTGCTGGAGTTTGCCTGCCAGTTTCCTGTTTTCGGGTTTATACAGTTGACACACTTGGCAGTTCTGAACATGTTGTCGGACATCCCAGCTCAACTTGGGCCAATAGACCAGATGTTGTAGTCTCCGGTAGGTTTTGTGCCTTCCCAGATGACCAGAGAGGGGGTCCTGATGGAAATACTCCAGAAGCTGCAACCTGAAGCTGGGAGGTATGTACAGTTGGTAGATAGTTTTGTAGGTGAGTGTGACAACACGGTAGATGAGATCCTCCAGTATACAGAAGGAAGTATTCGCGTTGATGGTGACTTTGCCCTTTTCTAGGACCTGTTGATACAGGGCCTGGCAATCAGTCTCTCCCTGCTGTGCCTTCCACACGGCCTCGGTGGAGATTGTAAGTTCTTCTGATGATTAGTGTATCCTCAGTGTCAACTGCATCCTCACTAACTCCAGTCCTCCATCCAGTCTGAACAAGAGCTCCAGTTTGGGATGAAATATCAACTGGAATGAGTGGCTGAGATAAATCAGAGTCCACACACAAATCCATATCCAATAAAGAATATGTGGTGCTTTTCGCGCTTGCTGGCTGAATATGGCCATGGTGTTTCTCCAGACCACTCCCAGTATCTGGGTCCTGAGGGCATCCAATCCAGGTATATCCTCCAACTGATGGCCCACAGCCCCATCCTTTGCCGAAGCCATTTCCACAGAGGAAGCGGTGAAGGAATGGACAGCCAGTGTAACACTATCCAAGTGCTAGCAATGATCAGCAACGGCCCGGGAAACAGGCGGGGAAAACCAGGGTAGAAGAGCGTAGCAAATATGTGCTTGTTGCAAGTGCTGAAATGTCATTAATACATGAGTCCACAGTTATTCATCGTGGAGTTGCCCATGCCTTTACCAGTGGTCCGTTCAGGTAGTTGACCAGGTAGCATGCTACATTGAAGATCTTCTCAATGCTTCCACACACAGAAAGTGGTATGGCTTTGTCAAAAAGTTTGTTCTCTTTCACCCTCCTGATGCACCTCTCCACATGGACTTGCAGACGTGCAATGGACTGAGACTGCCTGACATCCTCCCTACTCATTTGGGTGTTTCTTGAGAGAAAGGCAGGCCGGTAAACCTTGCACGGAGCCAGACTTTCCACAAGGAACCCTTTGTCAACCATAATTGCCATGTCTGGTGTGAGTAGGTTTGCGATGCCAGACAGCTTGAAGATCTCAAGGTCACTCATGGATCCTGCATACAGGCCACACAAATGTAAACGCACCATGGGGTGCCATTCCAATCATGGCCTTAAATATAGCATGTGATTTGTAGGTGGAAAACACCTCACTCTGCAACAGGAGAGAGGACGGAGTCTGGCAGAATATTTCAGTGCAGTCAAGCACCACTTGTGTGTCAGGGAAAGCTGAAAACTCTGGTGGAAGGTGAGCTCTGACAGCTTCACGTGGGATCCACAGATGTTGGCTTCCAAGCAGGTTGTATAGGAAGTGCGTCCAGGTGGCAATAATCCTGCTGGCTGTGGTGCGGTGAATGCCAAACCGTTCTGCTAGATCCCTGAGAGGCAGGCCCACTGACAGGTGCATGAGGAACAAGAGCAGCTCATCTATGGGCGGAAGTTTCTGTGAAAATAAATAAGTGTTAGGCCTAGATATTGTTATACACAGTGGTGGAAAGTAACTAAGTACATTTACTCACTGTACTTAAGTACAATTTTGAGGTACTTGTACTTTACTTGAGTATTTCCATTTTATTCTACTTCTACTCCACTACATTTTGGAAGTTTTAATTCTGCATAATGAGAACTTTTACTTTTGGTACTTTAAGTACATTTTGATGCTAATACTTTTACTTGATTCTGAATGCAGGACTTGTACTTGTAACAGTATTTCTATACTATAGTATTACTACTTTTATTAAAGTAAAAAATCTGAGTACTTCTTCCACCACTAGTTATACATTATAATTCACTAGCAAGGACCACACCATCAACGAGATACGTTTAAATGATTTATTAATGAAAAATAATTGGTGTGCAAGGCTTGAAGCATGCTTGTATTTCTTCAGCTTGCGGTCTGCATAGTGGGGAAGCTTCGGGAGGGAATCCACCATAGCACCCGGGCACGATGGACCCCCAAAACCTTCAGTTACTTAAGACAAGTTTCAGCGGATGTAGCGGTGATACGCTTGGGTGGGTCAACGGCTCATGATTTGTTGAAGTGTACTGGGATGCCATGCGAGGCTGAGATAGTGGGTCTGATCGTGAAGGAATTTCCAGAGTAATGGACGGGCGAAATGCCGGATGAGGAGAGGGTGATGGTGACGAGATCAAATGACGGGAAGGTTATGTTGTACTGATTGTGAAGGGTTAACGGAAACTCTCCCAGGCCAAATAGTAGTGATGAACGGGATAGGGAGTCGCGATGGCGTTGGAATGAGCGGGAACATGAGCTGCGTGGAGAACATGTTGTTGTGTAATGGAATGCCAGATTAGGCGGAGCATGAATGGCAGATTGAGTGGATCTGAGATCTTTGAGATCTGAACGGATGTAGCGGTGATACGCTTGGGAGGATCGATGGCTCGTGAATTCTTTTAAGAGTTCTGAAATGCCATAGCGAGGCAGAGGTGGCGGATCCGATAGTGAAGGAGTGTGCAGAGTACTGGACGGGTGAAATGCTGGACGAGGAGAGGGCAATGAAACAGGTCATGGTGACGAGATCGAACGACGGGAAGGTTATGTTGTACTGGTCGTGAAATGGGAAAGAGAGTCAGAGATAGCATTGGAATGACCGGGAACATTAGCTGCGCGGAGAACATGTTGGTGTGTGAAGTGCCAGATTAAGCAGCGCATGAACGGCATGATGGATAGGGCATTGGAGTGACCTTTGTTGATTATGTTTTTGACTGCCAGGTTGTTGAGTATGCAAGGATGAACTTGCGGGACCGATCGTGGCCCCACACGATGGCTGCGGCTCTGGGGTAGATTCACTTGTGAGCTCCGGGGCCATGCTGTTGCAAACTATCTTCCCTTGTAGAAACCCCCAAAACTGGCAGGAGGAATGTGGTGGAAATTGTGTATTTCCTTTGGAGAAGTGAGCAAATAAAATAAAGATTCAACAAGCCGTTGTCTTTTGTATATTTAATTAAGAAAAGAATGAAACAATCAGATGAAATGGTAAAAAGAATAAAAAGTAAATGGAAGGGGGGGGGGCAGGCGAGCACACAGAGTCAATCCAATTCAGCTGAAGGACAGAGATCATACACCAAAATGCATATGAAGCGTCTGACCCAGAAGGAAAGATGCTGTCACATACTTATAACCTTACAATCCACAGACAGACATATCAGAGTACAGAATCACCTCTAACAAAGATAGCCTGTCTCCAGCTAAGTTTTCCTGCCCAAGGCTGGAAACCCAGGGCAGACTGTTCCCCACACTGCAGCTGTCTTTTCCCCTGATTACAAACAATCTGTCCTCCCGCTGTAACCAACCAAGATACCAATGTACCTAAAACAGAGATGACCTAAAACAGAAATTATCTGAGTGTACAGAATTAAGACTGATTAACAGGAAAAAACAAGTTATCACACTAGACATATATATGGGACATAAAGAGAAAAATTTAATTACACTAAACATATCTAGTAATAAAGGAAAAGAGAAATTTTGCCCTTACAATTCCCCCTTTGGCCATTCCATGGCCACAAAGTACATGCAAAATTTGTCATGACATCAACGAGTGCACACATTCATCACGTTTAAGCAATCGCATCACTAATTGACAAATTGAAATTTCTGCTTCTGCTGTTTTTGTAGAACATAGACATTCTGATGTAGGTGAGCAAGCATGGGGGAAAAGCAACAATTTAACAGGGACTTTCATTAGAGTCCTGATCCTCACTGTCACTGCTGTCATCATCTAGACTGCAACCCTGAAAAGGGGGGGGGGGCCCAGACTGGCCAGGACTGGTTCCCTCCCCTCGGTCAGCAAAGACTGCTTGACCGTCAGTGAAGCCATCTGATGTGTGACTGATCTGTCAATGGACCTAACAATGAGATCTCTGATACAAGGAATTATGCAACATCCTAACAGGGCAAACAACATCAAGGCAACAATCCTTACAGATATTACAGTCAAAATGATTGATTTCCACTTCCCAAACATTTAATTAAACCAGTCCATTATCCATGTGTCTGCTCCGGCATTGTCTGTCAGCTCCCTTATCTTCACACACACACACACACACACACACACACACACAGAAGTTTAACTCAATATTCTCTCTCACTACAGATCCACGTCAGAGGAAAGACCGGGCATTGCATCTCAGCTTACAAGCTCACCCTCAGCATCGGAAAAGCGAAAGAACCCCCTCCTACAATACACAGAGACTGGTTCTCATCAGAGAAATTATTGGCGTAGGACAGACGCTCTCGTCCTCTTTTTTAGCCCTATGTGAGAAAATACTGTAAAGTCTTGTTGTGAAGTTGTTGGAAAGTAAAGTGCGACATTTTTGTTGGTGTTGTTGTTGGTGTTGTAAAAGTAAGGTGTGACATTTTAACATGGATAAAGGCATAGATTTATGTGTTTTTTTCGATCTTGTAGAACAATTGAACCAAATTCCGCCGCAATTCCCAGCAGAATTGGTCGGTATCACAGACGGAGTAGACGCTGATCCTTTTTCAGAAATCATTCGAGAGCATAACGTTGAAAACTATTTTCAACCTTTAGAAGATGCTCTCCGGCTCTATGAACAGAGCTCATCTCCTTTTTCAGAAATCATTCAAAAGCATAACATTGAAAACTATTTTCAACCTTTAGAAGATGCTCTCTGGCTCTATGAACAAACCTTACCTCCTACTCTCTCACAGCAAAATTATTCTTTCAAAATGGTTTTGTCAACCCCAACCCCTAATTTAGACGAGTCTGTTCCCCCGCAACAACATGGAGGGAATCCGGGTCAGGAAACTGAACCGACCGCGGGTCCCTCCTCAGCAGTGAATGAAAATGAGCGGGTAGATCCGTCCAGAACGGTATCTCGGGCCCGCTTTAACAATCTTGAAATTAGACGAATGTTAAATTTTCCTCCTCTTCAAAGTGTACCCAATTACGCTTCATTTTATTCACATGTGATGGACACCCTTCAGGATCTGGCCAATAGAGCAACGTCAGAGGTCAGACGCAATGATGTGATACAGTTGGAGTTGATTGGTGAAAATGTGCGAAATCACATTTCCCTCACCATTAACGATGAGGATGACGCCGTCCTGCCGGCTTTTCAAGCCTTACTGGACCGGTTAGTACAATCAAACATGTCAATTATGTCCAACGCCACCCTAGAACTAGTTGTGCAGGTGGTGCGGAATCCCAGAGGAGGGGTTAAAAGGTTGGCTGAAAAAACTCTAGAATGTGAAATCTTAAAAAAGAAAGCTCGTCACTTGTATAATGTAAACAATACACAAAACCAGCTCTGCTTCGCCATCAGCTTAGCACATCTCATCGATCCTAAACTCACAGATAGTCAGGCCGCAGAGAGTTTCAACGTTGTGCCGGTTTGAATGAGCAGACGGCTGTGACCTTTAGTGATGTCAACAAATTTGAAAAGATTTTAAAACGCAAAATCATAGTTTTATACAGAAACCATGACAATCGAGTCCTGTCTCATTTTGAGACAGATTTCCCAAAAACGTCTGACTCACCTCTGTTCCTGTTTCTATCCCAAAACCACTACTTTGGTATAAAAATCTTAAAGGTTTTCTAGGGACCCGACACGCCTGTCATTTTTGTTATAAGGGCTACAACAATCCTAATAGACACAGATGCGACGGCCATTGCTCCGTCTGCAACGACCAGGCTTGTACCCGTGATCCGTTGGATCCTGTCTTTTGCCACGACTGTAACCGGACGTGTCGCACTCCTTCCTGTCTGTCTAGACACAAAAAGCCTGTAGCAAGACCGGTGGCTGGAGGGTACGCCAGCGACTGTGAGTTAAATAAAAAATGCATGAAATGCTGCAAAATGTACTACGTCTCTATGACTAAAGATAGCAAACCACACAAGTGTCCGACACCAAAATGTAAAATTTGCAAAGGAAAATTAGCTCCGGACTATGACATAAGCGCTAATGATCATCAGTGTTACATTCAACCTCTTTCTGCAACCACAATGAGAAATTGATCTTCTATGATTTTGAAACGTTTGTGGGAAAGGACGGTGTGCATCGCCCCTACTTGGTGTGTACAAAAACGTTACAGGGATCAGAGTGGGGTGCTTATGGTTTAGACTGTGTTAAAACCTTTCTCCTGCATTTCAGAAAGCCTCAGTACAGGGGGGCTGTATTGATAGCACACAATGCTAAAGGATTTGACAGCTACTTGATCCTCAATGGTATGATATAGTTGGGTTTAAAACCATCTCTCATCATGCACGGAAGCAAAATCATCTGCTTCCAAGATCCCGATTATGAGATAAAATACATAGACTCCCTGTCTTTCCTCACCATGCGTCTTAGTGCCATGCCTAAGGCGCTGGGCTTCAGTAATCAAACCAAGGGGTATTTTCCTCACGGGTTCAGCTCAGAGGAGCGTTTAAACTACACGGGGCCCGACCCTCCACCGCAAGATTACGGCGTAGAGCGCATGGGTCCCCGTGAGCAGGAAGAGTTTTATGGTTGGTACAGAGAAGCTAGCCGGGGAACCTCTGACTTTGAGAAGGAAGCCAAATGTTATTGTAAAAATGACGTTGACATTCTCTTAACCAGCTGTACCAAATTCAGAAATGAGTTTTTTCGAGAAACGGGTGTAGACCCTCTCAGCTGCATCACCATCGCCTCAGCTTGCATGAAGGTTTTCCTAACCAATTTTCTGCCTCCTAAAACCCTAGCGATACCTTCACCAGATGACTACAGGTGCCAATGCAAAACCTTCTCCAATGCAGCCATCCAGTGGTTGGAGTGGGTAGCGCACAGCAAAAACATCTTTATCCAACATGCTCTAAACACGGGAGAAAAACAGATTGGCAAGTACCATGTAGACGGCTATGCCGAGATTGAGGGTGTAAAGTACGCTTGGGAGTTTCTGGGATGCTTTTATCACGGTTGTCCGTCTTGTTTTCAACCTCACGAAACCTGCCCTTTGACTGACGCTCCCTTTGAGGAGTTGCACGTGGCTTGTGAGGAGAAATTACAGACGCTAAGGACCGTTCACGGTATCCGTACGGTCGTCATCAGAGAGCACGAATGGACGGAGATGAAAAAATCCCATCCAGGGGTGAGAGAGTTTCTCAAGGGCTTCAAGCCTCCGGAACCTCTCTCCCCCCGCCAAGCTCTTTTTGGTGGTAGGACGAGCGCCGTCAGATTGAGGTACACGGCGGGTGAAAATGAACAAGTACACTACGTAGATATTACTTCCCTGTATCCGTTTGTCAACTGTAGCTTTCCTTACCCACTAGGTCACCCTACCATCATCTACAAAGACTTTGACGAGCCTCAAAACTACTTTGGTCTGATCAGAGCTGTGGTGTACCCGCCACGAGCACTCTTTTTCCCTGTGTTACCCAACAAAACGGCTAAAGGTAACGGAGGTGTGGCACTTTGACAGACAGAGCGATTCCATTTTTGTCGACTACATACACATCTTTCTGAAAGGTAAGCAGGAAGCTTCAGGGTACCCGCCCAAGGCGACGGATCAGGAGAGCAGGGAAAAGTACATCAGAGACTATAGAGATAATCAAGGCATTCAGTTAGACGCCGACAAAATTGAGGCAAATCCTGCAAAGAGACAAGTGTCCAAACTGTGTCTCAACAGCTTCTGGGGCAAGTTTGCACAGAGAAGTAACCTGACTCAGACCACCCTTGTCAGTGAGCCTGAAGAATTTTTCAGCTTTTTGTTTTCGGGGAAATACAATTACTTTAGCTTCCTCAATGACAAAACCGCTATGGTTCAATGGACCTACAGCGAGCGCTGTGTCGTGCCCCCCAACAAGGTGAATAACGTCTTCATAGCCGCATTCACCACCGCTTACGCTCGCTTAAAGCTGTACAGTTATCTGGAGCGGGTGCAAGAGAATGTTTTGTATACAGACACCAACAGCTTGGTATACGTGGTGAAAGATGGAGAGACTCCCCTGGAAATGGGTAACTACTTGGGTCAGTTGACGGACGAGTTGGGGGGTGACAGCATTCAGGAATTTGTGGCTGCCGGTCCCAAGAGTTACGCTTACCAAACCTTAAAAGAAAAGAAAGTAGTGCTGCGTGTAAAGGGTATGACACAGACCCAGGAATGCTGTGAACGGGTCAACTTTGATAGCGTCAGAGAGCTGGTGGAGGGTTACTTAAACAACTCTGAAGAGGGTCTGATTGAGACCCCTCAGCACAACATCACTCGTGATAAAAGGGGGTTTCTGTTGAAAAACTTGTCATTTCTGAAAAAGTTTAGAGTGGTGTACGGCAAGAGACGTCTGTTTGCTGACGGAAAAACTTTGCCTTTTGGCTATTAGAACATATTGAAAAAAAAATGTCACACCTTGCTGCTATGGAAGAGATTGATTTTGATCCTAGACTTTATACGTCTTTCTCATGTTTGATTGTGGGACCCAGCGGTTGTGGGAAAACTTATTTTGTCAAAAGTGTACTAGAAAACTGTGAACATGTGATGAATTCAAAACCGGAAAACGTGTGGATTTATACTTCTTTTCAACCCATGTACGCTGAACTGCAAAAGATGAATAAAAAGATTAGCAATTATCTGGTGATGTTTAAAAACCCTCGCGACAAATTACAGATGAATGTATTAGCTCATCAAATCTTTCCCTCACAAAAGTCCTTTTTCTTGGAAAGTTTCGAAGACGCCACCAAAGATGCCCACGGATATTTAATCGTCGACCTCACGCCCGCCTGCCCAGAAGAATACAGACTGAGGTCGGGTGTGCTTCCTCATCAGTGGCCGGTCGTTTATATCCCCAAAACAAAGTAAGCCATCATGTCAACTCGGTTAAAAAGAAACGCTCTCTTACTAAAAGCTCTGTACCACGCCACGCCTCAGAAACGTAAAGACATTCTCACCCATTGCTCCCCCGACTTTCTCCAGGCTCTGTGCGAGATCGCTTTAAATCTTTTGAAAGGAAACATCCCTCTGTCTCTGTTATCAGACTGCTGGCGTTTAAAAAAAAACCAGCCTAAAACGCAAACACCAGACTCTGAAGAAACAGTCGGGAGGTTTTATTTTACCCCTGCTTACAGCCGCCATTCCTATGATTGGAGAGCTTCTAGGAGGAATCATTAGAAGAAATTAAAATGTCTCTGAGGACGGCGCAGAAAATGTTTCTCGTCTCACCCCACCAGTTAAGCCGTCTGACTCATTCAGAGTCGTCTATTAGACATTTATTTTATTCAAAGTAACGAGCGTAAGACAACTGTGCCTGTCTAGAATGAACCAAAAAAACAAAGATTCTGGTAGAAATTTGATTATTATAGCTATAAGAGAACAAATCATGCTTTCAATCATTAAAATAATCTCATAATTGTGCACTTATATTGCAGACAATGATTTTAGTTTTTCAATTTTGCCTGAACTTAATATGTAAGAACTGTCTTTGGTATTCTGAATGGCTAATACACTACATTAAGCAATATCTTTTATGTAGAAATCCTAAATAGATATTAGTATTAGTATTATGGCCTATATTTGCAGGCAATTACAATCAACTACTGTAATATATTAATATATTTTTTTATGTCGTAAATTGTAGATAAGGCAAAGATATAATTCTTTCTCACATGCACACACACAGAGAGCCTTGCTAACTGTAAATGAGGAGTTATTTTTGTTGATAAAGTTTAGTTTTGAAAGGTTTACTTTGTGCTGTAACATTAATGGCTTCAGCAGAACTCCTGATGGACTCATTGCAGCTGTCTGTCATTCTCATCAAGTAATGTTATGGACAACAATTTACGATGATAATGCGGAGAAATCGTGGGAATTTTGCAAAACTGCAAGCTGGACCTGAACTGCTGAAGTACAAATCTCTGACTGGATTACTTTTTATTTGCTTTACTGAAAGGAAAAGCGTGTAAAGGCATGAGGTAAGCTGACAACAAGTGAGGTTAATATACCGGTATGATGACTGATGATGGCTGGATTCAAGGCAGCTAATTTTGGGTTAGTTATGTGGTGAACATGTAACATTAAGTGCGACTCCTTGGCCTCGAATAACAATATGTTAGCTGATAGTGTGGTTGGTTAGAGTTTGCTGTCAAGGACGTGGCTAACGTTACTGTTGTGTTGATTTGCCTGGTGATTTATTAAATGCGATTTAGGAGTGAAGACGAGCACTTCTCCTTGTTGTCAACATGTTGTGTTTACTTTAACATTACACTTGATTGGCATGGACTCAGCTGCTTATCGGTCAAATGTTGGGGTAATATTAGTAACTTTGTTATAATGTTAACGTTACATTTGAGCTCTAAGTTAGCGTAGCTAACATTAAAACAATGTTTGCTGGTTATAACTTAACTGTTTAACTAACTGATCAATGCTGTTGAGAGCTAGCAATCAGCAACTTAGAACTCAACTGGTCCGTTACTTGGTGGCTAACGGTAAAGTTACCTAGTTTACTAACTTTTTGTAGTTTGTAGTTTTAGTTGACCCATATGTAAAAAATAAATCTCTCATCTACTCTATACTGACGGGTGGAGTGATGCCAGCCTCCCTGATCTCTTTGGTCCTTTTAGTAAAGCAATTAAATGCTGCACAGCCGACAAACATAGTTGCTGCCCATAGGTGGTGATTGTAAACAATACCCAGGTAAGATGGCAGACGGTTATCCCATGAGTTATGACGTAATGTCACATCTACTGTTTTATATCTATGCTCGTCCAACCCTGTGAAGCGTTGTATACCGAAACAGGTTCGCAGCTGTAGCACTTCCAGTTGGTGTTGGAGCTCCCTCATCTTCTGATGCAAGACTTCATTCTCGTTTGCCATCTCATTTGCCATGTCCGCAGTCGCTGGTGTCACACAGTAGTCATGATCAGGCGCTGCTATTTCCATCTTGGACTCGGAGTCGGAGTCTGCAGTCAAGTCTGGGGTAGGGCTCTCAGCCCTTGGCCAAAATTCCCAAACATTAGGTCTTGGTGTGGGTAGCGTGTACTCATTCCAGGAAAAGAGAACCTGTTACAAAGTCTCCCGGATGAAAATGCCTGCTACACACACGTTTTTTGTAGGGCTGAAGTTGTCCCTACGGATCTTGATTAGCCACTAAGCCCGTACCGCAGTATCTCGGGGAAACAAGTGAAAACTTATCTCTGAGTTATAGCGCGACAAATTGCTACAAAGGGGCACACAACAATGTAATGCCGACTTTCTCACCCGTTGGAATGCCAATCGCCTTTCTTTAATCTTGAATCCACACATCCTTACTTACTAGCTAGCACTTAGTGACAATGTCAAAACTCTTATTAGCAGTGCGGAAATACTAGCACCGGACGTACTCAGCCGCTCCCTCATATCCCAGAAGTTGATAGACGCCATCTTGTGCACGGAGCCCCACACAATACCCACCACCTGTAGGCTTGAATCTTGTAGTTTAGTGGTTCTTAATGGGGGCGGTACCGCCCCCCAGGGGGCGTTCAGAGAATAGGCTTGTTCAAGATGAGCCAGGCCTGCACAGAATCGATCTCCGGCGATCGCCAAACAATGCATGCCGGTTAGATTTGTGACCGACTTGATCCGACTTGCTCTGACGTCATGCACACGAGAAACGATAACCTCACGAGATCGAGGCGGCTGCAGTTTTTAGAGCCAGGCGCTGCAGGTGCTCTCCACCGACTGCAAGACCCAGGGCATGATGGGAAACGCCTGGCTGTCACCTGATCAAAGAGCTGATTGGCTCTTAATTTCTTACCACAAACATCACGTTTTGCAGAAAATCCTAATTTTCTGTGTAATTGTAATATTTAACGATATGCTGTGCGTTGTGCAGTGACAGTTTCATCTGTTAACAAACATATCTTGTGTGGTTGATATGAATAATAATAAAGTTTATTTCAGCCATAGCTATCCGACCGTGATCTGCAAACTACAGGTAGCCTACAGGTGGATCTAACAGGATGTAAATATATCTGTGACTTCCTGTAAATTCGTTGAAGGCTGCTGGAAACTGTCTGACTTGACTGCTGCTGTTTGTCACCGCCCCCTGCTGCTCCCGTCTGATCTCGTCCACAAGCGAGGCGCAGTTCATCTCGAACGAGCCTATTGTCGGGGGGCACTGGAAACAAAATTTTCGAAGGGGGGGAGGTGAGGTGTTCTTGGGGGGCGTTTGAGTTTCACGACGAGAGGAGTTGAAACTTGCAACTACTTTCAAATATAATATCTGCAACATTCTAAAACCTGCCAGTTTACACCAATGGGACTAGACAACATGGTGTATAATTTCCATATCACAACTCTTTACTTCAGTGTTCAGCTTTCTGTCGTGCAACTCCATGCTGCCTTCACTGGAACGGGACGTCAGAGAATCATCTATAAAATTTCACGAACATTTAGTTTACTGTGTCAGCTCAGGAAAATGGACGCTCTCTTTCTTGGTAGTCCCCGTGAAGGAAATGACGAGTTTCTTCCTCTTGAAAGCATTCATTTCTACACCGTGAACGCCATGGTATCGCCGTGGTTAGAAATTTACAAAAGGGATATTCCACTGTCGGACTTCCCGTGAAAGCAACTTAGCGTCTAGCATCCAGACACACACTGTAACACTATTCAATTCACATGACTGCATACAAGACAACATTGCCAAAGCATATTAACACAAACTATACAATCATCATAAACAAACATTTTTTTAAACCATATTAAAACCAGACACCTGCCACCTGACAAGCTGAGTCACAGCAATGCCATCAGCCGTCTTGATTCCAGCTGAGATGGCAGAGTTTACCGCTGCAACGTTTCTCTGCAGCGTTCTAAAACAGTTTCATCTAGTCGTGAACTTGGAATAGCACAAAATAATGTCAGACCAAACGACATTCAAAAATCTGCTGAATTAATTCTGCCCTATTTAATGCCAAAAAGTCACATGTTGGATAATAAGTGATGTATGTGCATTATAAATATAAAGACACATTTATTAGTAGACTAATTAGCAATAAAATAACTATTTAAAAATGAAATAGTAAAAAAATCTGCACCAACAACAATTTGGTGGTTACACTCATTGCAGGTGTCTGAGGCTCTTACCGATTACCGCCTCCTCATGTACACCGACCACCTGAGGATGGTTAAGGCCGACATGGATGGGCCTCAGACTGCAGGCTGCTCGTTTTCTGTTAGAACAATTAATAAGAATGTTCCTAATTGGCATTTCGGATTGGCTGTTATCTAACATAATTAAAGTTTGAATGTCAAATTTCTAACCGTTGCATTTGTTTAACAATATAATTTCTATTCATATGGCTTTTTTTGCTCCCAGGGAAACTAATGATGACGATATTCCAACTATCCAATTAAAATCAAATCTGTTTGTTGGCATTTAGTGACATTCTTTTATAAAGATATAACACAGAATAATAATAATAATAACAATAATAATTAATAATAAATAAATAAATAAATATAGTATAAATATAATAAATAATATAAATAATAATCCTTATTATTTGGCATTCATTGACATGCTTTTTTAATGATATAACAGAAAAATAATCAACATTAATATTCAGGGAAGAAGATTTGCTTACATTTTATTTGATGGGGTGCGGTAAGGGACCTGGATAATGGATAGGGGGCGCTGGCCCAAAAGAGGTTGAGAACCACTGTTGTAGTTGAAACATTTAAATCTCAATCATTCGCTTAGGACAATGACAGATGTAGTCAACTTGGATTCATGGCAGCTGTAATGGATTCCACTGGCGACCCTGAGTCACAGAAAAAAACCCATGTCTAAATATATCAAAAGGTTGATAGAAAGGTCTCAAAGCATTCCTGCAGCATAATCCACTGCTACATGTATGGATTACTTTTGATTGGTATGTGTTACAGTATTGTCATTTTTTTCACACCAATTACTACTCTTTGCTTTGCTATTTGGCCCACTATTTAAAAAAAACAATCTAGTGTGTGGTAGACCTAAAATATTAAAAACAAATGTGTTGCTTAAGTTTGAACATATAATAGTTGCTATCCTATTTAGGACCCCTCCATTCTTGTTTGAAAGAGTTACACATCTGCTTCATCTTTATAATGAAGTAGGTTTGGAATCCTAGATATCGGCATCTGTTATCTACCATTCAATTCAGATCACCTCTTGCGAGCAGATCAATCCAACTATGAATTTTGGCAGAAGGGAAGTGGTAATTCTGGCTAAATGTAGGAACAGCTTGTGAGCACCACTGTAGTATTATGCCAAATTCTCTGCTCAAGTATGAGAATCTTACATTGATGAGGTTTCTTTCCCATCCTGCTCTATTTGGCACATCAGGAGAACATGTTTTGGACTTGTTGGAATGCAATCATTACTGTTGGAAAAATAGTCAAAGAAAATATTTCAGCATCTGAAGAAGTCAACAGTGATGAATATTATGAAGTTGCACTCGTAGAAAGGCAGAAAATAGACTTGAAGCCTATTAAGATACTTGGGGTCGTGGTTACGTTCGTAAAGCACAAGTGAAATGTGAGCCGCTACACAGCCTGTGTACACATCTGTATTGATTAAAATGATTATTGATTTTTTAAAAATCATCTGTGCATCAGACAGACAACTGAAAAATGCAGCTGAAAAGCATTCTGTGTTGACACTGTTAATCACGGCCAAGGAAGCCACTGGGACATGGTCAGAGGCAATTTCATATATATTAAATCTGTTCTACAATTATATGTCATGTAAAAAAAAAAATATATATATATAGATATTTCTAATTAACATTTTATGGTGTCTCCTCTAGGCTGCTATGATGGCTGAGGAGCTGAAGAAGGAGCAGGATACTAGCACTCACCTGGAGAGGATGAAGAAGAACCTGGAGGTCGCTGTTAAGGACCTGCAGCACCGCCTGGATGAGGCTGAGAACCTGGCCATGAAGGGTGGCAAGAAGCAGCTCCAGAAACTTGAGTCTAGAGTAAGACAATTCTGTTAAGATTTGCACAGTGGAACAAATGAAAGAAAACATATGGATACTAAATATTTTATGAATTTTCTGGTTTTCTGAAGGTGCGTGAGCTGGAGGCAGAGGTTGGGGCTGAGCAGAGACGTGGAGCAGATGCTGTCAAGGGTGTCCGCAAATATGAGAGGAGGGTGAAGGAGCTCACCTATCAGGTACAGTCACTTTGACAGTTAACATGCACAAATCAATCTAACATCTATTATTGAAAACATTCAAATATGCAAGTTTACTTTCTATCACAGACTGAGGAGGACAAGAAAAACATAACCAGGCTGCAGGATCTGGTTGACAAGTTGCAGCTCAAGGTGAAGGCCTACAAGAGGCAGGCTGAGGAAGCGGTAAGGACAAAACATTTATTTCAAACAATGAGAACTTGATACTATGTCACAGTTATTTTATGTACAGCAGACCTAGTAGGCCTTTTTGACACATTGACACAAACATTTAAAACATTTACTTTGTCTTGTATTCCAGGTGGAGCAGGCCAACGTTCATCTGTCCAAGTGCAGGAAGGTCCAGCATGAGCTGGAGGAGGCTGAGGAGCGTGCTGACATTGCAGAGTCCCAGGTCAACAAACAGAGAGCAAAGAGCCGTGACTCTGGCAAGGTAAATATACAATTCAGTTTAGTCAAAAACAAATAGCTATCATCATTCTTTAATTTATATCTATCAATATGTTAGACACAGGTTTAAATAATATAAAATGAACAGATCAAAATTATTGTCACCTAAAGCTTATTAAAATCAAACTCACACAAACCATTTATCTGTTTTTACAGGGAAAGGAAGCAGCTGAGTAAAGCACACTGAGTGTTTTCCTGTGTTGAGTCATATAATATGATTTAATTCATGCTGAAACAATAAAGATTAAGCTGTTGCTCTTAAATTGCTGTCTGTAATACTTTCACGTCTTTGCTTCCCATGAAAGGTAGCTAATGTGAGATTTAAGTAGTAACCAAATATATATATATTTTTACAATTGTTAATTAATGCAGACTATTTCTGTTAGTGAAACATAAAATAAAGTGTTTTATAACACATTGTGAGACAGATCACTGTGACCATCGTACATTACAAAGTAATGCTCAGCCAACCAGTGACCAAACATTGAGGTGAAGGTGGTATGGACAGCTAATAAGCCTGTCCCTGATGTGCAGAGGATCTTTATCACCAAGCTGGCACTAGCACCTTTGTATTCATCAATAGAAGTTAGAGAAACAAAAAGTAAATGTGTGTCACTTAAGTCACTTTAATCCTAACCTGGAAAACAGGCATGAAAATACATAAATTAATTACCTAATCCAAGATGAACTCTCACTTATGAGCTTTCTCTGGAGGCCACAGGCAGGACTGAAACAGCACAACTCTGGTATCCTAGAATCACAACATGTATGCTCATATTTGGCCCTGATCAGAAAGCAATAAATGTTGTCAGTCACTATATATTAAATCCAATTATATAAATCTTGAAAAAATAGGCAGAAGGCAAACTAGTCAGATCATATCCAATAGTAATATTCATATAAATCAGGCAAAACACATAGGCAAGCATGTGAATGAATCTGACATGATATTTTGATACCACATGGTAAAGGAGCTAATCAAATATGACAGTGTCAGATGTTCTGCAACAGCTGTTTTTAGGTGTCCTGACAAAGTAAATTAAACATTTCTGAATGTAAATCACTCTTTATCACAGGAGATTTTTCAGATTGCAAATTACAACATCATGTCACTATTTGTTTGTTGACAATTGAATGTGAACATTTTCAGTTTTTTCACACTTCAAGTTCAATACCTTTCCCTGTGACAGATATTGCTCAGCAACCTGATTGGTTGACATTCAAAGTGCAGTGATGTGCGTGCAGCCAAAAATGGACTTGAAGCAATGTCTGCAGAGTCAGTTAAAACGCCAATAGCTTGACATATGAGTGTGAACGCCACAGACATATCTCTTACACCTTATCACAATTAGTAGTTATATATTTTTCATTATTCATTTCTTGTGAAACCTTTTACATTTTAATTGTTTTAATTTAAACAGCATTTAAGCATTTTGCTCCATTTAGTATTACAAATTGTAAATTAGTATTTTTTTAATCAAACAAATTAAATAATCTGTGAGAACTGAAGGATTAGAATATATATACATATATACACATATGTATATAGGTATGTTTGAATAAATCTCAAATAAATCTCAAATTAAAGTGACTTATTTTAAGTAAGGGTTATCACAAATTCAGGATGTGCCTTTGCTAATGGAAACCTGAAACATAAGATGTTTGTACTAGCAGCAAATGCCAAACTCATATAAGCACCAGCTGTTATCCTAACCATTTGGCATGTGTCCTGTATTTAACTTCTGCTTTGTAAGCAACACACATTCAATGCAAGGATTCCAATACAAGTCTGTGAGTGTGGTAGAAGACCTATGAAGCTCATATTTGTAGTACAGTAGTCCAAATATAGAATATTTTATACAGTATGATGTGTATAACGGCAACAATTTTTAATTCATTAAATATTTTGACATTAATTATTAACTATTTTTTCGACAATAACTAAAGTTAGGTACTAATTTCACACGTGATGAAATAGTTTGATTTTAAGTAAATATTGAAGTTTGAAATCAAACTATGGTGTTGCAATACATTGTTTTGTGAATCAATTTCCTGTTTAGTAGAACTCAATTACATTAACTAAGGATAACAGAGGAATTAACACACATAAGTAACCCCCCCGCTATGAGTAGAGTCAGTCAACAGGTGGTAGAAATTTAGGATCTAAGGCATGCTCTGAAATAGACAGAGAGAAGGTGTAAAGTAAGAGCAGCTGGTCATGCTAGTGAGTGTGATGGATTTCTAGGCTCATGCAAACATTTCTTCACTAATACACAAATCAAATAATATGTTCCCTTCAGGCACTTGATGATTTAAGTGACTAAATCTTTTTATCAGGGAGAACAGAAGCCTTTTGAATACAACTGAGGCTTGAGGCTGACTTGGTTCAGCTCCAAAGTTAAATTACCGCTGGGGTTATGAGAATTATGGGACCTTAAAATGGGCTGAAAAAGGCTGAGAAATGCTGGCCTACATTTACCAACTTCTTGAAATGAACAAACAGGGAAAGAAGGCAACTGAGAAAAGCCCACTCTGGCTGTTTTTAATACTTTCATAGTCTTACAGTAGATGACTGTCTATGTAATTTTCACCACATTGTTTCCCTGAGAAACAAATTTGAATTTATATCAGAGCAACATGAAACACAGTTTAAAGACAAACAATAATAACAATACCCAAAAATCTGACATCAGAAGTACTGGTGCTGAGGGAAACTAGTGAGCATGTTCCCAATATCCGAACATTTTGGGTTGGATTGGCATCAGTCCCCCAGGTAATACCCACCACCTGTAGGCTTGAATGTTATAGTTTAAACATTTAAATCTCAATCATTCGCTTAGGACAATGACAGCTGTAGTCAACTTGGATTCATGGCAGCTGTAATGGATTCCACTGGCGACCCTGAGTCACAGAAAAAAACCCATGTCTAAATATATCAAAAGGTTGATAGAAAAGTCTCAAAGCATTCCTGCAGCATAATCCACTGCTACATGTATGGATTATTTTTGATTGGTTTTGATACTACTCTTTGCTTTCATTTACTATTTACAGTACAACAATTACAGTACAACTATTTGGCCCACTATTTAAAAAAAAATCTAGTGTGTGGTAGACCTAAAATATTAAAAACAAAAGTGTTGCTTAAGTTTGAACATATAATAGTTGCTATCCTATTTAGGACCCCTCCATTCTTGTTTGAAAGAGTTACACATCGGCTTCATCTTTATAATGAAGTAGGTTTGGAATCCTAGATATCGGCATCTGTTATCTACCATTCAATTCAGATCACCTCTCGCGAGCAGATCAATCCAACTATGAATTTTGGCAGGTGGGAAGTGGTAATTCTGGCTAAATGTAGGAACAGCTTGTGAGCACCACTGTAGTATTATGCCAAATTCTCTGCTCAAGTATGAGAATCTTACATTGTTGAGGTTTCTTTCCCATCCTGCTCTATTTGGCACATCAGGAGAACATGTTTTGGACTCGTTGGAATGCAATCATTACTGTTGGAAAAATAGTCAAAGAAAATATTTCAGCATCTGAAGAAGTCAACAGTGATGAATATTATGAAGAACTTTAACTTGAGCTGCCTTGCAACCAAAAGAGTAACACTTTGAAGTGAAAGAAGTTCCGCTCGTAGAAAGGCAGAAAATAGACTTGAAGCCTATAAAGATACTTGGGGTCGTGGTTACGTTCGTAAAGCAATGTGAGCCGCTGCACAGCCTGTGTACACATCTGTATTGATTAAAATGATTATTGATTTTTAAAAAATTGATCATCTGTGCATCAGACAGACAACTGAAAAATGCAGCTGAAAAGCATTCTGTGTTGACACTGTGTTAATCACGACCAAGGAAGCCACTGGGACATGGCCAGAGGCAATTTCATATATATTAAATCTGTTCTACAATTATATGTCATGTAAAAAAATATAACTGCTTTCTACCTACCCCTCTTTCTTCGATTATGCTGATATAATGCCTTGGAATTTAATGTCACGAAAGACAAACTAGTTTTAAAAAGTAAGTGAAAAAATAAATCTTAATTTATCAAAAAAAATCTTAGAAAGGGGAAAAAGGAACTGGCCTTACAGAC
Source organism: Macquaria ambigua (assembly GCA_008360985.2). NCBI lineage: Eukaryota > Metazoa > Chordata > Actinopteri > Centrarchiformes > Percichthyidae > Macquaria > Macquaria ambigua. Next base: position 223,617 of record VMKM01000812.1, read on the forward strand.
TGAAATCCTAAACATAACATTTATCTACTAGCAACACCTGTTTCAGTGTCACACCACTTTTGGCTTGTGTCCCATATTTAACTTCTGCTGCATAAGCAAGCCAGATTCAATATAAGGAGTCAAAGAGGACAGAGCAGTGTGTGGTAGAAGACCTTAGGAGACTCCTGCTTGTGGTAAGGTTATCTTCTATCTGCTTTAGATCATGAATGTATTATCTGAGAAATTAGTTTAAAATATTAATTATTTCAATCTTAAATATATGTAATTATTTGTATTTATTATGTGCAAAGATATCTGGAAAAATATTATAAGTATTTATAACTTGAGGGTTTTCACTGAGAGACAAATTGCACCCTTTTCAAATAGGAAAAAGCTGGCCCAGCGCCTTCAGGAGGCTGAGGAGCAGATTGAGGCAGTGAATTTCAAGTGTGCTTCTCTGGAGAAAACCAAGCAGAGGCTCCAGAGTGAGGTGGAGGACCTCATGATTGATGTGGAGAGAGCCAATGGGCTGGCTGCCAATCTGGACAAGAAGCAGAGGAACTTTGACAAGGTAATGTTTACTTTGTGCAATTATAGCATGAAATCAAAGAAAACTAAAATGATTTGCCATTGTACTGATTAATAACTAACTAATAACTAACTATGTTATTCAGGTGTTGGCAGAGTGGAAACAGAAGTATGAGGAGGGTCAGGCAGAGCTTGAAGGAGCGCAGAAGGAGGCTCGTAGCCTCAGCACTGAGCTGTTCAAGATGAACAACTCTTATGAGGAAGCTCTGGATCAGCTGGAGACCATGAAGCGTGAAAACAAGAACCTGCAACGTGAGTTCTGACTATGTAACATTGTATTCAACATATGTGTGTATTTCTTACATTGTATTAAACACATGTGTATGTGTTAGAAAAGTAAAGTATTTATATTTTACACTTTAAGGCTTAACAATATAAAACACATGCATCTCTCTGCAGAGGAGATTTCAGATCTGACTGAACAGATTGGTGAGACTGGCAAGAGCATCCATGAGCTGGAGAAGTCCAAGAAGCAGGTGGAGACAGAGAAGGCTGAGATCCAGACAGCTCTTGAAGAGGCTGAGGTAAATATTTTCTAGGGCAATCTTCTGAAAATAAATTCTAAATCATGGACAAATATACTGTAAATTTAATTACCTCAATTGCAGAGGGTACAGGTCATATTTTAGTATGAAGCCTTTGTTACTGCATTATGCTGTTAATACACACTTAACACTTTCTGTATCTGTTCCAAATGAAAAGCCCTCTAGTGTTTCAGTGGTCAGAATCCTTCATTACCTAACAAGGCTTTTATTGTGAAACATTTATAGGACTGTGTTATGGCAAATTCAGTGACTTGCACGGTTCCCACAGGATACTTTAGATGTAGCTATTGCCATCTTGTGGCACTTATACGTTACTACAAAATACAGTTTGGCTGGGACATTAACACACAATCCCCTGCAGTGACTGAAATAGGTCAATAACACTTTAGATGAGTAATCCAGAACACTGTTGAAAATAGCATGATCATATTGTTGAACTTATCCAATTAAAGCGATGGAAATGTACATTATGCTTAGTTGGCATGCACATTATATAACAGGCCCCAGGAGTTTACCCACCCTTGTGTTTTTTCCCCCGCACTGTATTTGGGATCGTTCTTTATTTGTTCGTGGCGACCACGTCCCTGGCAATTATTTGAGACCCGACTTTTAGTTGACTACCGGCTTTAGTTGACAAAATACGGTATTATAAAAGGTTTGAAGGCAGAGATGAACATTTTATTCTTTGATATCATTAGGGAACCCTGGAACACGAAGAGTCTAAGATCCTGCGTGTCCAGCTGGAGCTCAACCAGATCAAGGGTGAGGTGGACAGGAAGCTGGCAGAGAAAGATGAGGAGATGGAGCAGATCAAGAGGAACAGCCAGAGGGTGATGGACTCCATGCAGGGCACTCTGGATTCTGAGGTCAGGAGCAGGAACGATGCCCTGAGAATCAAGAAGAAGATGGAGGGAGACCTGAATGAGATGGAGATTCAGTTGAGCCACGCCAATCGCCAGGCTGCTGAGTCCCAGAAGCAGCTGAGGAATGTGCAGGCACAGCTGAAGGTATAGTAAGACATATAGTTGTTGCACAGACTATGGTTAGTGCACCTACGTTTTGGTACTTATGTGAATATTTTCCTGATATTTTTTCACAGGATGCAAAACTGCACCTTGATGATGCTGTCAGAGCCCAGGATGACTTCAAGGAACAAGCTGCTATGGTGGAGCGCAGGAATGGTCTCGTGGTGGCTGAAATTGAGGAACTGCTCTGGAACAGACAGAGAGAAGCTGCAAAATCGCTGAGCAGGAGCTGGTGGACGCCAGTGAGCGTGTTGGACTTCTGCACTCTCAGGTGAACAAACATAATCATTTCTTCAGTAATTCAAAAATCTAATGAGTTCTTAAATAACATGTAAAAATCTAATAGCTAAATCGTTTTACCTTTTAGAACACAAGCCTTATGAACACCAAGAAGAAGCTTGAGTCTGACCTGGTCCAGATCCAGAGTGAAGTGGATGACACTGTTCAGGAAGCAAGGAATGCAGAGGAGAAGGCCAAGAAGGCCATCACTGATGTAGGTTTAAATTTCATTTGTAAACAAGTAAAATGTGTTTTTTCAAGATATTTCTAATAAACATTTTATGGTGTCTCCTCTAGGCTGCTATGATGGCTGAGGAGCTGAAGAAGGAGCAGGATACTAGCACTCACCTGGAGAGGATGAAGAAGAACCTGGAGGTCGCTGTTAAGGACCTGCAGCACCGCCTGGATGAGGCTGAGAACCTGGCCATGAAGGGTGGCAAGAAGCAGCTCCAGAAACTTGAGTCTAGAGTAAGACAATTCTGTTAAGATTTGCACAGTGGAACAAATGAAAGAAAACATATGGATACTAAATATTTTATGAATTTTCTGGTTTTCTGAAGGTGCGTGAGCTGGAGGCAGAGGTTGAGGCTGAGCAGAGACGTGGAGCAGATGCTGTCAAGGGTGTCCGCAAATATGAGAGGAGGGTGAAGGAGCTCACCTATCAGGTACAGTCACTTTGACAGTTAACATGCACAAATCAATCTAACATCTATTATTGAAAACATTCAAATATGCAAGTTTACTTTCTATCACAGACTGAGGAGGACAAGAAAAATGTAACCAGGCTGCAGGATCTGGTTGACAAGTTGCAGCTCAAGGTGAAGGCCTACAAGAGGCAGGCTGAGGAAGCGGTAAGGACAAAACATTTATTTCAAACAATGAGAACTTGATACTATGTCACAGTTATTTTATGTACAGTAGACCTTTTTGACACATTGACACAAACATTTAAAACATTTTCTTTGTCTTGTAATCCAGGAGGAGCAGGCCAACGTTCATCTGTCCAAGTGCAGGAAGGTCCAGCATGAGCTGGAGGAGGCTGAGGAGCGTGCTGACATTGCAGAGTCCCAGGTCAACAAACTGAGAGCAAAGAGCCGTGACTCTGGCAAGGTAAATATACAATTCAGTTTAGTCAAAAACAAATAGCTATCATCATTCTTTAATTTATATCTATCAATATGTTAGACACAGGTTTAAATAATATAAAATGAACAGATCAAAATTATTGTCACCTAAAGCTTATTAAAATCAAACTCACACAAACCATTTATCTGTTTTTACAGGGAAAGGAAGCAGCTGAGTAAAGCACACTGAGTGTTTTCCTGTGTTGAGTCATATAATATGATTTAATTCATGCTGAAACAATAAAGATTAAGCTGTTGCTCTTAAATTTCTGTCTGTAATACTTTCATGTCTTTGCTTCCCATGAAAGGTAGCTAATGTGAGAATATATATATATATATATACATATATATATTTTTTTACAATCGTTAATTAATGCAGACTATTTATGTTAGTGAAACATAAAATAAAGTGTTTTATAACACATTGTGAGACAGATCACTGTGACCCTCGTATATTACAAAGTAATGCTCAGCCAACCAGTGACCAAACATTGAGGTGAAGGTGGTATGGACAGCTAATAAGCCTGTCCCTGATGTGCAGAGGATCTTTATCACCAAGCTGGCACTAGCACCTTTGTATTCCTCGATAGAAGTTAGAGAAACAAAAAGTAAATGTGTGTCACTTAAGTCACTTTAATCCTAACCTGGAAAACAGGCATGAAAATATATAAATTAATTACCTAATCCAAGATGAACTCTCACTTATGAGCTTTCTCTGGAGGCCGCAGGCAGGAATCACAACATGTATGCTCATATTTGGCCCTGATCAGAAAGCAATAAATGTTGTCAGTCACTATACATTAAATCCAATTATATAAATCTTGAAAAAATAGGCAGAAGGCAAACTAGTCAGATCATATCCAATAATAATATTCATATAAATCAGGCAAAACACATAGCCAAGCATATGAATGAACCTGACATGATATTTTGATACCACATGGTAAAGGAGCTAATCAAATATGACAGTGTCAGATGTTCTGCAACAGCTGTTTTTAGGTGTCCTGACAAAGTAAATTAAACATTTCTTAAAGTAAATCACTCTATTTCACAGGAGTTTTTTCAGATTGCAAATTACATCATGTCACTATAATTGTTGACAACTGAATGTGAACATTTTCAGTTTTTTCACACTTCAAGTTCAATACCTTTCCCTGTGACAGATATTGCTCAGCAACCTGATTGGTTGACATTCAAAGTGCAGTGATGTGCGTGCAGCCAAAAATGGACTTGAAGCAATGTCTGCAGAGTCAGTTAAAGTGCCAATAGCTTGACATATGAGTGTGAACGCCACAGACATATCTCTTACACCTTATCACAATTAGTAGTTATATATTTTTCATTATTCATTTCTTGTGAAACCTTTTACATTTTAATTGTTTTAATTTAAACAGCATTCAAGAATTTTGCTCCATTTAGTATTACAAATTGTAAATTAGTATTTTTTAATCAAACAAATTAAATAATCTGTGAGAACTGAAGGATTAGAATATATATATATATATATATACACATATGTATATAGGTATGTTTCAATAAATCTCAAATTAAAGTGACCTATTTTAAGTAAGGGTTATCACAAATTCAGGATGTGCCTTTGCTAATGGAAACCTGAAACATAAGATGTTTGTACTAGCAGCAAATGCCAAACTCATATAAGCACCAGCTGTTATCCTAACCATATTTGGCATGTGTCCTGTATTTAACTTCTGCTTTGTAAGCAACACACATTCAATGCAAGGTTTCCAATACAAGTCTGTGAGTGTGGTAGAAGACCTATGAAGCTCATATTTGCAGTACAGTAGTCTATTAGTAGTAATATTTTATACAGTATGATGTGTATAACGGCAACAATGTTTAATTTATTCAATATTTTGACATTAATTATTAACTATTTTTTCGACAATAACTAAAGTTAGGTACTAATTTCACACGTGATGAAATAGTTTAATTTTAAGTAAATATTGATGTTTGAAATCAAACTATGGTGTTGCAATACATTGTTTTGTGAATCCATTTCCTGTTTAGTAGAACTCAATTACATTAACTAAGGATAACAGAGGAATTAACACACATAAGTAACCCCCCACTATGAGTAGAGTCAGTCAACAGGTGGTAGAAATTTAGGATCTAAGGCATGCTCTGAAATAGACAGAGAGAAGGTGTAAAGTAAGAGCAGCTGGTCATGCTAGTGAGTGTGATGGATTTCTAGGCTCATGCAAACATTTCTTCACTAATACACAAATCAAATAATATGTTCCCTTCAGGCACTTGATGATTTAAGTGACTAAATCTTTTTATCAGGGAGAACAGAAGCCTTTTGAATACAACTGAGGCTTGAGGCTGACTTGGTTCAGCTCCAAAGTTAAATTACCGCTGGGGTTATGAGAATTATGGGACCTTAAAATGGGCTGAAAAAGGCTGAGAAATGCTGGCCTACATTTACCAACTTCTTGAAATGAACAAACAGGGAAAGAAGGCAACTGAGAAAAGCCCACTCCGACTGTTTTTAAAACTTTCATAGTCTTACAGTAGATGACTGTCTATGTAATTTTCACCACATTGTTTCCCTGAGAAACAAATTTGAATTTATATCAGAGCAACATGAAACACAGTTTAAAGACAAACAATAATAACAATACCCAAAAATCTGACATCAGAAGTACTGGTGCTGAGGGAAACTAGTGAGCATGTTCCCAATATCCGAACATTTTGGGTTGGATTGGCATCAGTCCCCCACGTAATACCCACCACCTGTAGGCTTGAATGTTATAGTTTAAACATTTAAATCTCAATCATTCGCTTAGGACAATGACAGATGTAGTCAACTTGGATTCATGGCAGCTGTAATGGATTCCACTGGAGACTCTGAGTCACAGAAAAAAACCCCATGTCTAAATATATCAAAAGGTTGATAGAAAGGTCTCAAAGCATTCCTGCAGCATAATCCACTGCTACATGTATGGATTATTTTTGATTGGTATGTGTTACAGTATTGTCATTTTTTTCACACCAATTACTACTCTTTGCTTTCATTTACTATTTACAGTACAACAATTACAGTACAACTATTTGGCCCACTATTTAAAAAAAAATCTAGTGTGTGGTAGACCTAAAATATTAAAAACAAATGTGTTGCTTAAGTTTGCACATATAATAGTTGCTATCCTATTTAGGACCCCTCCATTCTTGTTTGAAAGAGTTATACATCGGCTTCATCTTTAGTGAAGTGAAATGTGAACCGCTACACAGCCTGTATACACATCTGTATTGATTAAAATGATTATTGATTTTTAAAAAACTGATCATCTGTGCATCAGACAGACAACTAAAAAATGCAGCTGAAAAGCATTCTGTGTTGACACTGTGTTAATCACGGCCAAGGAAGCCACTGGGACATGGTCAGAGGCAATTTCATATATATTAAATCTGTTCTACATTTATATGTCATGTAAAAAAATATAACTGCTTTCTACCTACCCCTCTTTCTTCGATTATGTTGATATAATGCCTTGGATTTCATGTAACGACAGACAAACTAGTTTTAAAAAGTAAGTGAAAAAATAAATCTTAATTTATCAAAAAAAAACCTTAGAAAGGTGAAAAAGGAACTGTCCTTACAGACTGAAATCCTAAACATAGCATTTATCTACTAGCAACACCTGTTTCAGTTGATGTCTGCTTTGACTGCTATCCACACCACTTTTGCATTTTTGTCTTGTGTCCCATATTTAACTTCTGCTGCATAAGCAAGCCCGATTCAATATAAGGAGTCAATGAGGACAGAGCAGTGTGTGGTAGTAGACCTTAGGAGACTCCTGCTTGTGGTAAGGCTATCTTCTATCTGCTTTAGACCACGAATGTATTATCTGAGAAATTAGTTTAAAATATTTGTTGAACAAATCTTTGCATGCAAACCTTCAACAATAACTGAAAATATGTTATATGTTATCAACAGGACTGTGAAATATAACAAACTTTTGACAGAGAAAGTGTCAGGTATGAATATCTTTCATTCTGCTTTGTTTAATTTGTATATATCTTGTGACCATTTGAAACATTTAATTCAGCTGCAAATGTTTGTTCATCCAATTTAGTCAAAAGTCAGATCAGTTAATCTTAGCATTATCAACTCAAGTCTAGATTTTAAATGAGCTAAGGTGAAGTCACTTGTGATGATACACTCAATTTGATAGGGATATGTTAATTATTTAGTTGATCTTGATTATTCTGGGCTGTTCAGTCACATGGCTTGAAGACATTAGTTTTAAAAAGATAAATAAGATTACACTTATTTGTGATTAGCTCACAGAAGTAAACCTCCACCATGAGTACGGACGCGGAGATGGCCGTTTATGGCAAAGCTGCCATTTACCTCCGTAAGCCAGAGAAGGAGAGAATTGAGGCTCAAAGCAAACCTTTTGATGCCAAGGCTGCCTGCTACGTGTCTGATGTCAAGGAGCTGTACTTGAAGGGAACAATCGTCAAGAAAGATGGTGACAAAGTCACCGTGAAACTCCTGGACAGTTCGGAGGTTGGTATCATAAAGTCAGAGTCAACTGGGAATTCAATATGATCTGTTCTCATTGTGACAAATGTCCTGTTTCAGGAGAGGACAGTTAAAGAAGCTGACGTCTTTCCAATGAACCCTCCCAAGTTCGACAAAATTGAGGACATGGTCATGATGACCCATCTCAATGAAGCTTCTGTCCTGTATAACCTCAAAGAGCGTTATGCAGCATGGATGATCTACGTAAGACAATCTGCCTAATGAGAGAAAAGAAATACTGAAAATTAAGAAAGAGTCATAGGGTTAACTTCTGAATCTCTATGATCACTTTTAGACCTACTCTGGGTTGTTCTGTGCCACTGTGAACCCCTACAAGTGGCTCCCAGTGTACGATTCTGAAGTTGTAAGTGCCTATAGAGGCAAGAAGCGTATGGAGGCTCCACCCCACATCTTCTCTGTCTCTGACAACGCTTATCAGTTCATGCTTACTGGTAAGTCATTACCATACCAATGTAGAATATATCAATATATGAGGTTTCTGTTGCAGAAAAACACAGTTAATTCCTTTCTTTTCCATTTAACAGATAGGGAGAACCAGTCTGTCTTGATCACGTAAGTTTCACATTTGTTGACTTTGTTTAACATGGTCAAATAATTTGATCATATTCTTAAAAGTCTGTGTCTATACCTAGTGGAGAATCTGGTGCTGGAAAGACTGTGAACACCAAGCGTGTCATCCAGTACTTTGCAACAATCTCAGTTGGTGGAGATAAGAATGTCAAGAGGGACACGTCAAAGGTGGGATTATGTTACTGTATGATCATTACAATTCAGTGTTCTTTAAGTATGGAATATTTTTCCAGGGAAAATATAGAGTCAATTTCTGATATCAATTCCTGGATTATAGGGGTCACTGGAGGATCAGATTATTGCAGCCAATCCCCTGCTGGAGGCCTATGGTAACGCCAAAACTGTGAGGAATGACAACTCTTCTCGTTTTGTAAGTATGGAGGGATTTCTACACATGAGGGAGGTCTTGTTACAGATAGCCCATGTGGAGGGACATTAAAAATGTCATTGTTCCAAACAGGGTAAATTCATCAGAATCCATTTCGGCACAACTGGCAAACTGGCTAGTGCTGATATTGAGACATGTAAGTAACAATCCTCATAGTACATACAAATGGCTGAATTGAGAATTGGCCAGGCTGTGACTTATGAACATTTGTAGATCTGCTGGAGAAGTCCAGAGTGACATTCCAGCTTCCTGATGAAAGAGGCTACCACATCTTCTACCAGATGATGACCAACCACAAACCCGAGCTGATTGGTAAGCACATTGAGTTGTTGCATAATGTGAAACCTACTTACAGTTTTCATATAAAACAATTTATTGAGCTTGTCACCCTTTTTTGATCTCCAGAATTGTCACTCATCACAACCAACCCCTACGACTTCCCCATGTGTAGCCAGGGTCAGATCACTGTGGCCAGCATTGATGACAAAGTTGAGCTGGAAGCCACTGATGTGAGTGATCTTCACTTCAAAATATTTAAATATATTTTGAATGCAAAATCAAAACTCCATTTTCTAAACAGGAATTGTGTTTTGTGTGGACACCTCTTTTAAACACAGAATGCTATTGACATCCTGGGCTTCAGTAATGAAGAGAAGATGAGCATCTACAAGATGACTGGTGCTGTGCTCCACCATGGTAACATGAAGTTCAAGCAGAAGCAGCGTGAGGAGCAGGCTGAGCCTGATGGCACAGAGGGTGAGTATTTAATGTCAGCTCAAAGTGAATAGCTTGGGAACAACAGTGGTAAAGTTCTTTATCAGACTGGTTTCTGTTATGTCATGATGGACAATCACGGTCACATACTGTATGTATTAACTGTAAATCACTGAACTATTTTCAGAGGCTGACAAGGTTGCGTACCTGCTGGGTCTGAACTCTGCTGACATGCTGAAGGCTCTGTGCTATCCCAGAGTGAAGGTCGGAAATGAGTTTGTCACCAAGGGACAGACTGTACCTCAGGTAATCGACATATACTGGTATCAATTTTTTGTTTTTATTTACATCTAGTACATGTGTATTTATATTAGGAGAAAGAAAACTTAGAAAGTTTGTTTGTAGGTAGGTAAGTAGGTTTGTAACATCAGATGCAGTGTTCAAGTTAACTCTACTCTTTTTTTTTTTTACAAATTCGTTGTATGTTAACAAATGACTCCAAGATTATTTTGTTCAGAATGCCAGTAAACCAGAATTGTACAAATTGGTTGACTGACTTTAATTTTATCACATCCTTGTTTTTATTCAGGTGATG